>QPKB01000007.1:31065650-31135254 GCA_003546025.1 Camphora micrantha | reverse complement strand
TTCAAGAGGTACTCTCTCTCTCTCTCTCTCTCTCTCTCTCTCTCCCCCCCCACCCCCACCCACACCCACACCCACACCCACACCCACATTGTTCTGTACTGATGTTTTCTTTTTTGTGGGGCATGGTCTTAAAGCCTTCTGAGATTGCATGCTATAGTCGTGTTGACGGTGGAGATGTCTCTTTTGACGATCGCAGCTTGGTAAGCTGTTGATCTATGTAGTTATTCATGTAGTATTTCTGACATTTATTTTAACCTCTACATCATTAGACTGCTTTAAAATAGAAAATCTCTTTGTATTCGATCTTAGCATTGATTCTGAGAACTTTATGCTAAATCTGAGATGCCGAATTTTGGGGCAGTTTATGAGGATATATTCTGGTCGGTCTTGCATCCAGCCCAGAAAGTGCTTGATGCATATTCTGGGTTTGATTCATAATTTTCTTGCAGCTGGCGTTAATTGATTTGTTCAATTCCTCTAATGCATACAGCCTTTACTTTTTTTTCTACTAGAGAAATATTCAACGCCATGTTTTGCGATGAATTTGGTGCTGATTTAAATGAAGGGTTCGAATCCTATTTGTTGAGAAAAGAGGTATGCATAATGTGTCACCTATCATGCCATGCTTGATTGCGATGATGCGATTTAGTTTCTCGCGTGGACAAGTTTTTAGAGACGTGCATTGGTCATTATATCACACTATTTGGCACATCTTGGCATAAGTGTATAGATTTCAAAACCTTACATCTTGTCGTTGCCATGCAGTTTCATGAACCAATTTTTTCATTCTTTGAGGACCTAAGTCCTCTCTAGGGAAGAGATTCACTGTTGATTGTTAAATAGATAAAATCTCATATGTGGTTACTGTACCATAGTTGTTACTGCATTAAAACCTTCTCCCTAAGAAAAGTTAGCAAGTCGGGGTAGCTATGACTATGAATTATTCATTCAGAATAGTGTAGATACACTCAGCTGGAAGAGTTTGCAACTCCAAACAAGTCTGGCCAGTTACTGCATTCAACTATGCTTTTTGCCAGCATATGTAGCAATTTTGTATTTAGCTGTTTGATTTCTTAGCATGTTTCCAGAATTGTATGGCGATTTATGTTCCTTTTTTGCTAGCCATTTCAAGGTTCTTGGGTTTGTTTTTCTTCATAAACAAAATAATGGAAATTACTCTCCCATAGATGTGAGCAGATCATATGACTGTTATACCTACCAAAGGCATCCTCTACGTGATGCTGTCTTTCATTTTTTTTCCACGTGGCATTTATTAGATATATATAGCAGTTTGCGTTTGTCTTGAGTAAAAGTATATACTATTCCTTGTGGGCCTTGTGTTATGAGGGCCCTGGAACTTATGCAGGAAAGAACTCTGCGCTTGTTCTATCTACAACCAGACTTGGGCTGTGAGACGGTTTGTGTGTGATCTCCTTGCTTGGGCAAAGAACACAAAAAACATGCCACTTCGGAATAATATTCATTTTGTGGTTAAGTGGCCCCAATTTTAATTTTCAATGTAATTTCTTTACTTTTATCATTGAATGCTGATAATGGTGTTTGTTGTTCAGACCTTTCCGTAACAACCTTAACAGGTAATGGATAAACTTTTACCTTTGATACTCCTTTGTATGGTCCTTGAGTGTCTTTGAAAAGTCTGTATAAATCCTCTCATAATCATGTATGAAGTTGCCCAGTTAGGGTAATTCATTTTTGATGTGTACTTTATGAAAGTAAAAGAATCTATTCATCTGCCTCTGTAAGATAATGGCTACTGCCTACATCCAGCATGAGCCTTGGGAAATGGGAGTACACAAGAAGAAATGGCGTTGTTTATCTTGATGTGCATAAGCTCCCTGAAAGAAGACAAACTGATCTAGATCGTCGAAGGTACTTCTATATTAACCTTTTTTTTTTTTAACCAAATTCATCTCATACTCGCATTGTTCATGTTCCCGTATATGCTTCATAATATGACAGATAGGTCGTGTGCATTCCAAATTTTGCGAATAATGAATATTTGAAATTGATCTTAATTTGTATGATTCGTAGCTTGAATATAAAAAGAGCTTAATTATGCACTCATTGATTATGAGTGGTGAAAGTTATATGGCTTGGTGCGTATTGCAAGTAATAGTTTGGAGGCTTAAAGTGGGAAACGTGCACAATGACAAAATTGACTTGGCACCATCAACTGATTACTGAAACGCTTGTTTCCTGTCCCCCTTTTGAGCTTGAATTTCCTATGATCATTCTTATGTTTTTTTTTTTTTTTTTTTTTTTTTTTGTTGTTGAGTTGGTTTCCCTTCTTGAGGCATGGCTTTTAGTTCCTTTTTTTTCTAAATTTAGTAAGAAGTACCATAAAAAAAAATTCTTTTGCGTTTTATTATTATTTATTTTTATTTAAGTCAGAATTTCTTCACTAGAAGGTACTAAAGTCAGCATATAAAATAGATTATTAGAACTAACCTGTTGTGAACCCTTCACCCAAACCTAACACTACCACCAAATGAAAGATATGAAGCAGATTAATATCTAACATACATTTTTAAGATAATGTCACTCAGATGCTGGTTTTACTAGGAAGAGACTCTTTCAAACAAAATTATTAAAGATTTTCTTTTGAGAAGAAGCAATGATAAAAATTTTACAAATTAATGAAAGAAGGCATGAAGATAATAGACTGCCACGATAAAAACCAAAAAAGTTACCAGATACCACTTCCACTTATGAAGGATAGTGGCATCACTGAGTGTTGCAAATATTGCTGGAAAAACTGAATTATTGTGATATTTATCGTGATATTTCTTACTGCAATTCTATAATATATTCAGCTGAAAATAGAACCAGCAAGGATGGGATTCAAACCCAAGAAGTCAAAAGGAGGAGCTGATAAATCTTAGCAAGTTAGCAGTTTGCTTGAAGCTGTTGTTTTACACTTATATGGAGCGATATAGAAAAGCCCTTCACTTTTTGCCCAAACCAACCATCTCTGCCCAAGAAAAGAACCCTCTCCCTTCCCAAGTTTTGAACCCCCACCCCCTAAAAAAGAGCTCTCCACACCTTAGACACAATCCATGCCCCCTCAAAATATTTCCCCCACAACCCCTGATAATGATATTTGCAACACTGGTATTGCAATGTTCAGGTTACGACTCTTGCAAAGCTTTTAAAGAGAGATGATACTCTCCATGATTCAGCTCCTATTTGTAAGATCAATGTCACTGCAAGGACCATAAAAAAACCAATAAAGGATCCTCTTTATAAATTGTAGTAGTTCCTCCCAAATTTGGTAGGTTCCAGTTTATCGCACTTCCATCTGTGTTATGCTTCCACAGGCCAGATTTGAAGCCACTCGGCCTACATCATTTCGTCTAGGTAGTAACTGGCTTCTAATTACCATGTGCCATTCCCTTTCCAAATTTGAAAAATAGAGATACCAATTACAATTTTTAAACCCTACTGAAAAGATCCAAGCTTTTGTTCTTCAAATTATTGAAATTATTGGGCTGCATTTACCTAAAAAATCTCTTTATTCCTTTTCATTCCAAAATTCGCCATGAAATTGCTAGTGGCATCATTTTCTATAGAACTGTCCTCATCTCTGAGAAAAAAAATCTCTTTGACGACTTCAGCGAGAGCATGAAAAGAACAAAGGAAAAAGAAAGGACAATCCGAGAACAGATAGAAAACAACACTAAATTGTGTCAGCCAAAGTGTAAGAGCAAACTTTCAATGGAGCTAAGATTGTTTATGGTCAGCCTGCTTTATATCTTTTATCACTCTTCTGTTGTCCCGCAAGCGTTATCAAAAGAACTGAATGTACTGAACATAAATTTTTATGAATTGCACAAAAGAAAGAAAGGAAGTATCACTTGGTTGGATTGTATGTAGACCAGTTTCTGGAGGGCATTTGGCATTCATGCTGTTTAAAGAGTTAAATTTGGATCTTCTAGGAAAGGGCTATGCCATATTGTCTAGGAGATATGGCTCTTTTATGGAGTAAAATTCTCATTAGAAAAATTTAAGATAGATGATTATGAAGCTGCAATGATCCTTTGAGGATTTTGGAAGTACATATCTCCAATCAGAGATTTGTTCTTCTTCCCTTGCATATTTTTATTCTATCTGTGACGAGTCTTGGTGTTGATACTTGATTTATTGGTGGTTGGGCGAGTGTCCTTTGGTAGAAAGGTTTTCCGCACTTTCTTTTTGAATATTGGCTTGATTAATGAAAAGGGCAGTGTACAGTACAGAGAATTATACTGAAAACAAACCAAGCAGGCCAAAGAGGAAAAACAAACATAAAAACAGGTCAAAAGATTTAAGGCTAAGAAGAAGAAGAAATATCCACATTAGCCCTAAACAGACTTGCCTTCCAACCCCTTCCTTAGCTAGACAGACAGCTTCTTTTTCTTTTGGGATAACTGGACGGTTTGCCTTTGATTTCACACTTCGATGACATGATGGAAAGTTAGCACGGAGATGATGAGCTAGATCAAGCACTTCTTAGCTACATCAGCCATGGACCAAGGTTCTTGCTTCCGCGCTTTTGTCTTTTGCTTTAAATCCTATGTCCTTTGTCAAGATTACATTCCTAAATCAGAAGCATATTGTATGGAAGAGTATTTTCGGCGGAATTTTTCGTGATGATGAGTTGGATATGGTGCTTAAACTTATAGGCCTTCATTATAATGTTCAAATGGGAAAGAAGGGTGCATTTGGGAACAGATAGAAGTAGTTCCTTTTTTATGAAATCATTTTATGAGAAACTAATATCGATCTCGAAGTTCCTCTTGCTGTTTTCTTATCTTTGGCTGTTAAGGCCCCTTCTAAGGTGTTGGCTTTTATTTGCATGGTGTCTTTGGGAAAAATCCAATTATTGGTTACTCTTTACTGCTGTATAAAAAGCTTTGGATAACCATTCAAAATAAATAAATAAAATTGAAAAGCTTCAGATTGTCAATGTTTATTTGTTTGCGAGATGCTAAGTCCCACTTTTCATCTGTTGATTCTCTATCTCATTTGCTACAACAGTTTGGAGTTGTTTTTGTCCTTTGGAATGCAGTGGCTTATGCCAATTAGTGATAGTTATGCGTGCAGAGGGAATTTAATGGTGGTAGCTTGTTTTCTGGTCTGTATGGATTAAAAGAAATGGAGGACATTTCATAATGTGGCTTCCTTGGAATTGGAGTCTACTTCGTGGTCTAAGGGCACGTTTGTGTAGGTATACTTTTTGTGGAAAGGAGAAATTGCCACATAAGCAAAATCTGTGGGAAAAGAATACACAGAAAAGGTTTTCAGTGGCAGCCAAAAATCTGTATTTGGTGCAAAAAAAGTTTCTCTGTTGAAATGGTAATTTTCATGTTTGGTGCAACGGTGGATTCCTCACCCATTCTACCCAATTCACTTTACAGAGAGCAAATATCAACAATTATAGAAAAAATCAAATTCAACATAAATTGAATCCAACAATGGAAGAATTATCAAATTCAACATAATTAACAAGAAGAAATAGGAACACAACAATGATAACCAAAGAGTAGAAAAACCAAATTCAACATAATCCACAACATACTTGAGAACGAACCCATTACAAAATCTTTTTTTTTTCTGCAAACAAGAGAACCTGCTTGCCAACAGGGGATGATGGAGATGGAGACCTTGGGCAATCCTCGGTCGGATTTGGGTTAGGGTATGGGTTTGAATTGATTTAGGGTTAGGGCTGGGATTACTATTTGATTGTATAGTTAGGGCTTGGAAATCACATAATAAAAATGGGTTCATATTAAGTTAAGGTAGAGATGGAAATGGAGATGGAGACTGAGATGGTATTGAGAGAGAGATGGATTGAGAGAGAAAGAAGTGGAGATGGAGGCGGATTGAGAGGGGTGGAGATGAAGCAGATTGAGAGAGAGAGGGGCGGGGGAAGAGGAAGAGAGGGGTTTCTGAGATCCGATTGTGGAAGAGAGGAGAAGATGGAGACGGCTTCAAATCGTCCATGGAGATCGAGTACTTTTTTTTGGCCAGAGCTTCAGTTCCGTTTTTTTATCACGCGATTTGGAGGAAGACTAAGGAAACGAGCGTTTAAATATGGGGGTATTTTTTTACGGAATTAGAAATCCGATACCCCCCCATCGGAACTGCATTTCCATGCTTCTTGCGGAAAAGGTTGACGTGCGGGAATTACATTTCCACGGACTTCTTCTACACCAAACACTTGAAAAACCGCATTTCCGCGGAAACTGGAAAGTTTCTGCGGAAATGGGTTACACAAACGTGCCCTAAGTCACTAGTCATTTCGTTGAATTTAATCACCAAAGAGTTTCTAGATTTATTTGTTAATGATCTCTGGTGAGGAGTTTGTATGGTGATGCTAAGCTTTTTCTAGTTTCTGGTTGCATCTATCTAATGGCTGGTTGGTCTCATATATTATTCATCTTTCCTAGTTGAATTAATATGAAGAAGATTATCCAAGTTCTGTTGGAGCCGAAGAAAACATTATAGCCCTATCCGGGTTTTTTTTTGGAGTTCAAGAAAACATTATAGTGCTATCCGCTCTATTCGAATTTTTCTGTAGTCCAAGAAAACATAATAGCCCTAGGCTGCAATGCCGAATAAAATGTGCAGTTTGGTGCAGAATTTTTCCATGCGGGGAGATGAAAAATTTGAACTAATTTTCCTATATTCTGCAGAAACTCTTTCTTCCCCTGGGACATAGAGGGGGTGCAGTTGGTGGTGGTTGGGGTGGTGGTTTGGGCTTGCTTTTCCACATCTTGCTAGGAAACAAAATTACCATGGAGTGCAGAATCACAAAGCTCTTGAAGGGAAATTCATTCCATTTACGAACATCCCTCAAATCAACCATCATCTGGATTCTAATTCCACAAGGTCCCCTCTAACAGTTAATTCAACACCCCTGTATTTTCTCACCAGAATTGTAATCAAGGCCTCTTTGTAATATGACATGGAATTTAATCTTTGGACTTCCAAATCTTAATGCTGAAGGAACATTAACTACCATCCCCACTGATAATCTAGGATTCTCAACTGATAACTTCCCTGCCTTCATTTCCTGACTTCTATAATATCCATCCACAGCCTTATCTCAACCCTAATAACACCCTCCCTCCCCATATCTTACACCTTGTTCTTCTCCCTATATTGAGACAATTACTTTTTCCCTATATTGAGGCAATTTACCTCTCTCGATGAATCACTGCTCTCCTCGCTAAACCATCATCTCCATTTTGATAAGAGAGCGCAATTTCTCCTCCAAAATATGGTCTTTACATAATCCTCCATTTCCAATTGGAAACTTCACATTCTTCCCTTTCTTAAGGTGAAAATTTTCTTATCAATCCTCCTCCCCCCCCACCCCCGCAAGAAATCGCTTTGGATTCTTTTTTTTCCTCTCAAAACTATTAGCCATACTCTTGAATTTGAAAAAAGAGATGCTGGAAGATTTGTGAGAGTTGATTATATGAGTAATTTGACCATGAAAAAGGAGGGTAACATATATTTTCAAGAGGCTAACTGAGATGAAACTTATTATCAAGAAGGCCAAGGAAACTTTTGTTAGCTAGCACTGGGATGAATGTCCTCAGTTTTTTCTCTTATGTTCATCAATTGCTTCATTTGAATGGTTTTATTATCACATGCACTCGGCTGTGCTAGGGTATGTCTTTTGTACCGTCGGTTGTGTTGCTTTGATGTTCTTTATTAATAAAACTTAATGTTACTCTTTAAAAAAAAAAAAAAAAAAAAAAAAAAACAGCACATGTGAAATGAATTCCCAATTACCTAAATTATAAATCCACACAACTTTTTAATCATGTTCTGTTCAATCAGGTGCTATTGGGCTATGCTTTTGAGAGTCTTGCCACTGAAAATGCGCCATCCAATATTGATGCAAATGTTGAATACTGCTCTGTGATTAAGACAAAATTAGGTGCCCACCGTATTATTATGGGTGCTGAGATGGATTGCTGTGATACAACTGATGATGGAAGGAAGTTCTATATAGAGTTGAAGACAAGTCGTGAGGTTGCTATTGATTGTATGTTTATTGTTATGCTAGGTTTTTTCACGTGGCACAGGACATTTCTTCCATCCATTTTATATCTAACTGTTTGTTCACTGATTTCATTTGACTAACTTAGGATACTTTTTCCTTTTTTATTTTTTATTCACAGTTGGATTATCATACAGAGGAACGATTTGAAAGAGAGAACTACTAAAATTCTGGGTATTGGTTACTGTCCATTTTGATTATGGATTTTTATGCTCTTCTCTTACAGCTTAGCTTGGTAGCGTGACTGACACTTGCATAATTGGTTTTCTTATGATTTGATAATTTTTCATGCTTCACAATCTCAGTCTAGTTTACAATTCTTGTTAATTTTTTGCGTATGTTGCATAGTCCTAGATTGTATTGGGTATTTTGATTGATTCTACAAAGCTTCACAGCAAAGAGACCAAAATAGGGAGGAAAATCAAGCAGAATCACATGGAATTTCCACATGCCATTGTGGATTATGATATACATACCTAAACAATCAAACATTATGGTTACACATTAATCAAGAGTTTGATTTGCCCAAAGCTCCAATACCGAATTGGTTGCAGGTGAGTATCAAGAAAATTCTCAGCTGGCAGAACTTCTTACTGTTCTTGTTCAATGAGCACAAGAAAAATCCAGCAAATAACTGTTCAATGACGCAACATAATCTCAGGCCTTTAACCGCCCCTTAACGGTCTTGAGTCTTGATCAAAATGTCATTTGT
This sequence comes from Camphora micrantha, assembly GCA_003546025.1. Taxonomy (NCBI): domain Eukaryota; kingdom Viridiplantae; phylum Streptophyta; class Magnoliopsida; order Laurales; family Lauraceae; genus Camphora; species Camphora micrantha. Next base: position 31,126,468 of record QPKB01000007.1, on the reverse strand, counting down.
AACAAGGGAGAATTAATAACTTGTTCACAACTCAATGCAAAACTAAGTACTCTCCATTAAGCCACCATGTTGTGATGTTTCACAGATAAAGTTTCAGCAGATCACCACAAAATCAATCTTTACACATGCCATGTAGTACTTCTATACTGGTGCTCTCATTCCCTTTCCAAGTACAGTATGGCTTGGATGTCCCTTAATGATTGTTTGAATACTACTTGCAACAAAGAAACCTAATGCTGTTAGAACTAATCATAGCCATCTATCTAATCCTAGCTAACTAAAACAATATTAATTAAGCAATTATATTACCTCAAAATTACTTAACACAAATAAGGAGATAAAAAATAGGAAGCTTGTTGGCTTCATACCCCCTGCGATGTCACGTCCTTTTAGTGGAGAGCTCCTCTTCATATGCTATTTTAAAAAAGCTACCTTCCTTGAATCAAGGAATCCCTTCTCCATCATGCTTTTCCTCCATTTAAACTTAAAAAAAGACGAACTTCTAATGAATATAGAAGTCATTGGATGTCTTTTTCCAGTGGGCTCGGTCCCGCCTTATGAGCATATTTGACATGGGCCCCATGTGTATAACATGTAGTGTTGTGGCTTGGTCCACCCATCGGTCAATCCATCATGGCTGATCCATGAATTTTGGGTCTTCCGCTTCTGCGTTAGATATTGAAGTTCATCACGCTACAACCCAAGCATTGGACTCTATGGAGGAGTTCGATCGGCCACACTTGTTTGTAGGGATCCAGATTCCAGGCCGGTGGAAGAGTCAAATCGGCCCTCTTAGAATTACTGTCAAGGGTTGTTTGCACAGAACAGTCCCTTATTGTGGCTGTAGGATCGATCCAGCAAGCTGCGGGGCTCACAAATAGGCCCTGAACTGGGCCAAACTACTCAACCACACATTCAGCCCTGTGGGCCCTTTCTTCAGGTCTGGGACAGGATTCTAACCTGGTCCACAAGCCCATTAAGGCTGCCTACTCACGCTACCATGCACAGGGTTCAAGCAAGCTTCTTTTCTTTTATTCTTCTTTCTTTCTTTATTCAATCCTTTTCCTAGTTGGACACATTTAATTTAGGATTACTATTTGATAAGTTTCCAATTTAAGTTGTATTAGTTTTTTTTTTTTAATTTTTATTACTTATTGAAGCAAAATATAAATAAGAAGAGAGGCAGCTGACCAACCCTATGGTTGGATGACTATTGCAATTTGATCACTGCCCTGTGGCATCTATTCGTGTGGGATTATTTGTATATATCCATCAGATCTACAGAGATTTGTGCTTCATTGGTGATTGAATCACTTATTTTCTTGCTCTTTTGGTTGATCTAGGAGAGGTTTATGTGCTGTATTCTGCACTCAACCATATCAGCCCTCTTTGTTTGGAGTTGCAGCCCCTTCACTTGATTGGGGCTTCGATCCTTCACTTGATTGGGGCTCGCATCAACATGATCCTAGCCCTCAGATTAAACAACATCATCATCATCAAAGCTTGGTCCCAATTGTGTTGGGGCCGGTTATGTTTCTCAGATCTGATCTGTCATGACTCATGAGGCAAATCCTCAGATAGGATTCACTTCTTCAAATGTATCCTTACTAGTCTTACCACTTCCATCCATATCCTCTTCGGCTTGCCCCTGTTCCTTGGGGAATCAACTTGCAAAGAAAAGCTTTTCCTTGACGGTGCTGTTGTTTGCCCGCGTTGAACATGTCTAAACCATCTCAAACGAGTCTTTCATAAATTTTCACACACTGATGCTACCCCTAAATGCTTTTTAAAGAGCTCATTTGTTATTCTATCTTGTTAAGTTTTACCACACATCCATCTCAAGATTCTCATCTATGCCGCACTCATTGCTTCTTGATTGGCTAACATTCTACTCCATAGGCCATAGATGGTCTATTTGTTATCATGCACAATTTTCCCTTTAAACTTGCCGGTATGTGCCAATTACAAAACACTCCAAAAGCAAGTATTCATTTCAAACATCTCGCTCTTATTCTATGTTCCATGTATTCTTAATCTTTCCATCCTTATTATCAAGCCAAGGTATTGGAATGAATCTTTGTGGTATCTCTTGAGTTTCAATTGTCATAGGAGTTTTAACTCTATGCATATCCTCACCAAAGTTGCAATTCATATATATTATCTTTGTACGACTCATTTTAAAGCCCGTGGATTCTAGAGCCTCCCGCCATCTCTCAAGTTTCACATTTATGCCATCCTTTGATTTATTCACTAGCAGTATATTATTTGCAAACAACATATACCAAGGCACCTCTTAACTATGAGCTATTAAACGTCCATAACCAGTATGAAGAGATAATGACTTAAAGCCGACCCTTGATGCAAATCTATGGTCATTGGAAACTCACTCGTCTCTCCACAAGTAGTTTTTAACACTTTTTACCGCTCCCTCATACATGTCTTTAATGATGTCCATATGACCTCTTAGGACGCTCCTTTTATCCTCTCATGATGTTCCTTTTATCTATGGCCCACCAAATCAAATCTCTAGGTACCCTTTTCGTAGGGCCTTCTCTATATCTATGAAGACCATAAAATATTTGTTCTCTTCTCCAGGAGTTTTTCATTAATTACTAAGTGAGTAGATAATTCCATAATTGACCTCCATGGCATGAAACCAAATTGATTTATAGATATCTTGATCTTTTGTCCAAGTCCTCCATTACTCAACCATAGTTCCACTAGCATGACTCATATGTTTAATGCCACAATAATTTGTGCAACTCTGTATATCTCCTTTGTTCTTGTATATAGTTACTACAACACTTCTTTTCCATTCATCCGACATTTTATTTGATCTTAATATCTTATTGAAAAGCCTAGTTAACCGAACCAATCCAATTTCTTAAGCATTTCCAAGCCTCTATTGTTTTTCTTCCTGCATTCTGCATACCCTGAAAGAACTACATTTCGTCTCCTTCCTTTCTAAAGAACTTTTGATAATTACCTTCTTAAAATTTCTTCATTGCATGCAATATCCCAAAATTCTTTCTTTAAGGCTCCTCTTTCCGCCCTTTCTCGTGCTAACAACTCACCCTCTTTTCCCAATGTATCCAACTCATATATTATTTCCTTCTACGAGAGTTCTATTTTCTTCCAATCTTTCATTCTACCTCCCTATTCTTTTTCTTGTTTAATTCGTGTGCGCACCCTCCAAGCTTCTACCTGAATTGTCCAGTCTTCAACCATATCCATAAAGCCAGGTTGGTCTAACCATGCATTTATATAACCTGAATGGTCTTGGGCACCAGTTCATCTCCAACCCATCTAGCATCATAATATATATATATATATATATATTTTGGATCAGTAACAATAATATATATTATGATGAAACTGAGTACAGCAAGGACAACCCACCCTATCAGAAAGATAGGGGCAGACAGCGGTAGAAAAGAAATATACCAAAGAAAGCAAAAAGAAACATTCTGCAATCTAAGAGATATTTTGTAATCATGAGCTGACACTCCTTGATGATTCTTTTCCTTCCCTTCGAGTTCAAGAATCTATCAATCCAATTCGTCGTGAACAAACTTCTTAATCATTTGACCGTGTAGATCTTACTCCAACAATTGGCATATCAATCAGCTCATTCTACTTTAATTGTAAAAAACTATTCCACTGTTTGGGTGTTTTGGCTGACAGCCCCCTTTCATGTGGGGAACTAATGATAATGTAGTCACCTCCCTCCCATACCCTCTCCTCCTCTTCCCTCCTCCTTTCCTCCATGGTTTTATTGGCCCATATGCAATCCTTACCATCTATATGAAACATGGTTCAAAATAGCTACGTAGCGGCCGCATTATCTGCCGTAGCGGTTGAGGCCGCTGTGCTATTTTGAAAATAGCGGCGCTACGGTCTAAAACCTAGTAGAGCCAATCGGTTTTAATTTAGAGCATTCTTTTTCCTATTTCTTCTCCTCAATAGTCTTTTCTAAAGTTGTTTCTACCCTTATATAGTTCCAAATCACAAAAAAGAAGAAGAAGAAGAAGAAGAAGAAGAAGAAGAAGAAGAAGATTGGCTGCTACACAAGATTTAAATTCTTTTGATCACTTGAAAAATTTGCACCACTAAACTGCTACGTATCTATGTATTGCCCGTTACATAGCGTTTTGACCACTGGCCTCTAGGCTTTAATCCTGCATTTGAAATCATCATCCTTTGCCTTAAAGATTACTGAAATGGAACTCATTTTTTATATTTAACTCTTTTGCTATTGAATTAGCCCGATTTGAACCTCCGTTTGACTGGATCATCTATTTGTTCAAATCCTGGACTCCCACTATGATTCAGTGATTTATTCATCCAATTTTTCTTTTTGAATTAACATTACATCCACATTCTTTAACCAAGCTTACTCACATGTATGGTCATGTAACTTACTATAACTTCATTAAATAAAAATTAGCTTAACAAATTTTTATCATTATGTTCTTTATTTCTTAATGATGGTTGTTTTCTTTATGATTTGAATTTGTTTGCTATGTTTCGTCTAAGGATATCTAGGTTTCCATTGCAGATTCAGTCATTCCTGGCAGGTGTTCCTTACATTGTCATTGGATTTAGGTATGTTTCATTCTCGACTGAATTTTGTGATCTCTCTCTCTAGACTAAATGTCATCACATTACCATTTATGAGTGATTTGTTTTATTCAACCCTTCCATCTATTTGATTAGAACTTTCTTCCATCAGATTGCGCAAGTTGCATCTTTTTATTTGTTTGTTTCATTTTTTAACCTTGTAACTAGAAGGTCTTTAGGAAAAAAAAAAAAAAAAAAAAAAAAAAAACGGAATTAAGGGAAGGTTTTAAGAAGTCTTGCTGTGTTGAGTGTCTCTGGTGGACACATTTCAATACTGCTTTTGACTAAATTATTATGCAGTTTGAAATGAGGTTAGCTACAGAGTGAAGTGTAGTTTTTCTTGCGACGGTAACAAAACTGAATTGCTCTTTTAAATAGCTGGCAGAATTACTGTTGTTAAAATACTATGATTTGTATCCCAGATCCCTCTCCTCGTATCAAATCGTAAGTAAAAAAATACATATCTATGAAATGAATCCCATTTAGAAATGAATCTTAGGATTCAGTTGTCCTTATTACAATTCGATACTTGTTTGATTGAATCTTACAATTCAAGGGGATTCGTTTTATGAGTATAACCATGGCTAAATGGTTAATATTAGTACTTTTTTTGCTTTCTTTCCTTTTTCTTTTTTGTGTTTCCACTTTTGAAAAGGTCATCTAATGATTAACAAAATCTTATTAGAATTTGTGCGATTTGGAGGGATTTTAGAGATAAATAATGAATAGGCATGCAACTAGAGTATCGTTTTCGTCCTAAATTCATTTGTGTGTTTTTTTTTTTTCCAAACACTTAAAAAAAAAAAAAAAAAAACTTTAGGAGATATCTAGCCATGTAAGGTAGATGATTTGGATTTTACTTTCATATTTTGCTTTGAAAAGAATTTTTTTTTTTTTACAGCTCCTTTATTTTTCTTAATAGCCCTGATTTTATAAATATATTTAACATTTCACACATATCATTTATGATAGGCTAATGAGTGGTGCTCCTGTGTGGATGCCTTGCATAGGTGCGAGAAAGCCTGGGAGGCCCACCTTAAGCACCACCAATCAAGGATGAGTTGGGTATAAAAGATCCAAATGGGCCAAGCCCGTAAATGGAATTAAAGTCAATCCTATCATCTAACCTCTTGATTTGTGGCCCACAAGTTTATAAAGGTTATACACATACAAAATTTCAATTCAATGGTCTTGTCTGTTCGGTGTAAAAGCCAATGGGATTTTTTTTTTTTTTGCAAAGGTGGGTGGGTGGGGTTAGATGGAAAATGGATGAATTGCACATAGCTACTCTTTTTTTTTTTTTTCTATTTCATATTTTGTAAGAAAAATAAAAAATCCTATGATTTGCAATACGATTCGATTCATGCCCTTGAATGATATGAAATATGATTCTGAATTTCAAAAAATACTAGAAGGCTCTTTGGCACCAATCTTGTAATGTTTAACTTATTTCTATTTATCCCCTTTCCCCTATATTATAAAAACTTCAATGAACTATTTTTTATATATTATATTATCTGCCTATACTAACATACAAGTGTACTGATACAACAGTCATGTAGGTAATATTGATTGCCAGTGTGAGAGTTGCACGGGCATTTGACAGTGACATGTTTGAATGTTTCAATTTCATGGGATATTTCTATTTTCTCGACCCTGTAATTTGTCTTTCCATTTTACTTGGGAACATCATCGATGATTCTTCAGTGTTGTCTTTCTCAAACCAGGAATGATGCGGGTCAACTAGTTCGCACAGAGAGGCTGAGGACCAAAGATATAACACAGAGAGTAAAGATGAAAAACTATTGGCAGGTACTGAAATTTATTTTGTTGCAATGATCACTCAGTTCGCAAGTCCTTCTCAATTGACATGTATCAGTGAGTTTTTAGTGGATCTGATGGACTCACCGCCATAGGTTGCCTATCAAAAAGTTGGTCTGTACGACTGAATAATGTGCCAACTTGTATGATGGAGTGGCACATCAGTACCTATTTAGTTCATCTTCACAATCTTGGGATATATGGTACATTTGAATGGAAATTATTGTATTGTTGCATGGAAAATTATTGGATCTCTAAAAACTTTTAAGGGATTCTTTCCATACATTTATTCCAATGTGGGGCAATACAGATAGGAGATACCATTCAGGAAAAAAAAACCAAAAAGAAAGAAATGAAAAGAAATATGGGCAGCTCAAATGGAATAGATAACTTTGTGCAAATTTTTGCAGGGTGGAGTATGTCTGGCATTTGCTGATGAGGTGTTGTGTTGGCTCTATGGGACGGTCAAAGAGAGTTGGGTTTTGCACTCCTTTCTATATTTCTTCCCATTGTTTCTTACATTTGATTTCTGGAAATGAATTACAGTTTGGAGTTGTTAAATTATGATTTCAGATGAAGACTACATTCTTCAGTTTGGCTCGCCTTTCTACCGATTAGAGCTCTTGCAAGCCCCATCTTGCCCGGATGTCATCACGAGTCATGTGGAGAAACTGCAGGCATGATTGGTCATCTTCTACTAAATAAGTTTTCATCCAGTTACAAAATGACCAGAGTGTAATAGTAGTACCAGTAGTTACAGACATCTCAGGCACATTGAAATACCCATAGACGGGATCATCAATCAACACAATTGCAATTTTGGGAGGCTATTGTAGTGTATTAACTTATCAATGAAATGAAAACATAAAATTTGTGGCAGATGACCTTAAATTTAAGACCCGAGTCGATCATCTGCCATCCTTTTTTTTTAAGATAAGGGAATAGACATTCTGAAAGATATTTTTCTTTTTTTTTCTTTTCTTTTTTCTGTTGTTTAGTTGTCTTGAGAACCCATGTTCCTTGGCACAAATTTCCTCCAATTGAAGTGTTATGACTGTGTTTCTCTTTATCTCTGGGAGTGAAAAAACAATGGGCCCACCGGGAGAAGTAGAAGATCCACGGTGTGGATTGCACTAGAAAAGGTCCCAAGTCATTGAATCCAATTCATGCAAGCGATATCCTTAAATCCATTATTCGAATGGATATGGTGGACCTGCCACTCGATTCAAATCCTGTTAAAGTGTTGATCCTCATTATTGTTTGAAAATCCAACTGGAGGTCTCTGCTGGACGGTTTGATCTAATTTTTGTATGCAGCTCCCCTCCTACCACCATTGACCAGATCATAATCATAAGGTAGCATGTTTTAGACGTGAAAGGTGGATCTACCAGTTCTACCCTTATCTCTGCAGTTAGTTCGGTGGGCCACGTTGTCATCATGATCAAAGTCTTATTCCATCTATTTGGGTGGGTCAACTTTGTGAGTTCTACTTTTTTACGGAACCTATTTGCTACCCTTGTAACTTAATTTAGTGGGTCTGCATTTGTCATTAAAAAGAAGAAGAAGAAAAAGAAAGATATCATGCCGTTCGTTCATCCAGCATTAGAAGTAATTTTGTCTATTGACATGAGACACATAATATTTATCATCCTCCTGAAAAGTCAATAAGCCTTACCTCCATGGCATCATTGTCATCGTCCTCTCATCCTGCTCGGTGTTGTTTGTAGCAACTACACAGAGGTGCCATTGGTTTGTGTCTGGATCAGTAGTGTAGGTAAGCTCAACCCAAGTCCAACCCATTTATTTATGAGGTGCAAGATTGCTCCAGTGGCTGGATCGAGTTCGCTGACGCTTGTTAAATGACCTAGTTGTTTTGATCGCTTGATCCGGGGAATGCAGCAAGAAGTCATGTTTGGTAGCAGGTGAGGAATTTGCAAATTTAAGGATCTCTAGATTGATCTAGCAGCTGGATCGAGTTCCATGATGCTTGTTAAATGATCTTAGTTGTTTTTGTCCCTTGATCTCTTGTAGGGGAATGTAGCAAGAGGGCATGTTTGATCACATATGTGAGGAATTCGCAGATTTAACGATTTCTCACTGCCCTTAGAACAGGGCTTTAGCATTTGTTATTCTGTATGTTGCTCTTGAAATATATCCCTATTTATCTCAGCATTATCTCTTCTCAAGAAGAACATCTACTAGAGATTTCAACAATGTACTGGGACCCGAGAGAGCCCACACACACGTGAAGATCTGTTTCTCAAGAAGAAACAGATGACAAATTCTCAAAAAAAGCCTGTTCATTTTGGCACCCATTTTGAATTTTCATACAGGGGGCCAACCCCATGATCAATCCCAATCCTTTTCACACACTACACCAATGAATTAGGATGGTCCCAGCTAGACATTAATTCGACCATTTCCCAGTGTTCAATTTCTCCACAAAAAATAAAAAAAATCCCAATACCTCACTAACTATTATATATGGGCCTTAAAAAACTAGGATCAGGATTATTTGATTGTAGTAATATTTTCTACTTCATGGAGGGGGCCACCTGTGATAAGTCCAATCCCTTAATAAACCTACCCCATGCACACTAAATTAGTACTGGACAGAATAGGAAGTTTTTTTTTGGGTAAAGAAAGAAGATTTCATTAAAGATAGCAAACAAACACCCAACAAACAACACAGGAAACAAATCATCTACCTTTAAAATTAATCACAAAAAAAAAAGAAAAAAGAAAAAAAATTTGCAATATATGGAGCCACCGAACACTGATGTCTGGAAATTAAGAGTTAAGATTGGGATTGATGTTGAGCCCACCATATCCAACCACATTCGAACCCATCCCCCCTACTCTCATTCTCCTTGGTTGTCAAGCATTTAAGCACCTTTTTATGATTGGTTTCAATAACCACTCATGGAACAACTGTGTGCATTTTGCAGGCATTTGTGGGGGAAAAAAAAAAATCTTCCTTGTCTTTTCAGAAATCTACAGGAATCCAGCCTAGTTTATAGCTCAAATAGCCGAAAGGGCAGAAACTGGGTCATTAACTACCAAATGGTACAGATATGTGTTTTGACCAGTCAAGCCCAACATGCCATGACACACAACAAAACAGGGGAAAAAAATTTGACTAAAACTGGCTTGAAACATAGCATTCCTAACACGGTTGGATTGGGTTCAGCTTGGGTTGATGGTCTCATGAGGAAAGCTCAAGCCCAAGGGGCTCGCCACAACCTTGAGCTTGAGCTAAGCTTGGCTCAGCAACACCCTCACATTATATGGAAAATTTTCACCTGCGCGCTCTTGTGCTATATGCTCCATCCGGATTGGTGCTGCTGTCATGGAAGGACTTGCAGGATGAGTGTTCCCAAAGCGCATAGGGCAGGTGAAGATTTTTCCATTAAACTTAAATTTATTTACTTTTTTTTTTCTGGTAAATACTCACACCGCCACACACAGCTACCCAAGTTCCTAACCGACAAACATGCAACCAGGATCAGTTTGTGGAGGAAGAGATATGTCACCACTGAGTTATCAGTGATTGGAAGCTTACTTAGAGATTAAAAAGAAAAGGCACATGTGCGTAACAGGAGAAACGAACAATTTCCTAATGACAAAACTGTACTCAAATTGCTAACTGATCAAGAGAAGCTCCTGCACAGTAAAGTTGACTAAATCTAATCAAACTCTAGCTTGGTTTGGCTCAGCTCAATTTCAACCCAACCTCAAGCTGGGCAAGGCTCACATGACTCTGCTCATTTAAATCCTTAAAATGGCCAGAATTGCCATGATCTTTTTTATTTTTTCGACTCCAAAAATGGAATCCCAACCAGAAAATTAGGCCTGATTATTACTAAGTTGGCAGGGAACTCAAATATATGACAGTTAGTGCAAGTAAGAAGGCAGACAGGAACGACTTAACAGAAGTCTTATATTGGAATTTTAAAAAAAGAAGGCAGACAGGAAATTTCTGTAACAACTATGGCACACTTAAATATAATTTTAACTTATTCTCACATTGATTGGTTTATTTCAATGACATTTTACTTTTCTATAGCCATCCAGCCAGCCTCATCCCAAGTAAAAATTTCAGGAAAAAAAAAGGCCAGAAAACTACCTTCTTTGCAAATTTCAATCATCAAACCCAAGAGAGATCAAGGAAATAACATGTTAACTAAAAGTAAAAGTAACTGGACCAATTTTGCAAAGCCCACAGCATGAAATACCTGCTACACCAAACTGCAAAGGTGGACTCCACCATAGAGATGAATGACTAATAGATAAGTGAACTTGCAGATACACCAATATGTGAAACATGAAAAGATTTTACTGTTTATTACAAGCTTGGATTGGTTTGTAAGGCAGCATGTAAAATTAGCAGACCAACATAACAGTCACAATCACATATCAGGATAATAAACAACATATGCATTTACCTTTTAATCTGCTCACTAATGACAAGATGGGAATGAACACTCCGACAGGAACATAAAACAAAGGGCAGTTTAGAAACGCAGATGACAGAAGTTAGAAGAAATGAAACAATGGTCTTTAAGCCTTATTTGTGACAAACACATTTCAGACACACTTGTTGAAGGTCTAAAGACTCAAAAACACAGACGACAGATGCAAGAAGAAATGAAACAGTGGCCTTTAAGCCTTATTTGTGACAAAACACATTTCAGACACACTTGTTGAAGGTCTAAAGACTCAATTTTAGAAGTTTAAATCAAGAACAGCAGGTTTGTTTAGATCAAACTCAAAAGGAGGCAATGCTGTTGAAGTTTCCGCAGTGGGTGAAGTATGCTCCTTTGCTCACTCAGTAAGTCCATTGTCTCAGTGGCACCCACCACCATGTCCCCAGTTTGTTTCATACCATCCATGGGAGCAGAGGAGTCAGAGGGACCAAGAGCCGCTGTACCCGAACTAAAATTTTCAGAGTTGTTGACAAGATGGGAATGACTGGTACGGCGAACTTCATTCGGGTGAATGGTGATGCCAGGGTACGGTTGGTGTCTAGAGGGAGGATTGAGATTGGAGGTGATCATCATCACTGGAGGCTTCCTTGATTCTTCATTCTTCTCGTTATTGAGGGAATTTTGGTTCTGTATCAAAGTAGCAGCACCCATTAAGCCATATTCATTTCGTTTAATACCAGCAGTGGGAGGAGAGAAGTCGTAGACCCTAACGTTTCTGAAGGAATGAGCTTCATGAGGGTGAATGGGAAGGCCCATGGCTGAGTAGAATCTTAAGTGCGGGTTGAGACCGGAGGTCGTCGGCACTAGAGGCTTCCTATATTCTTCGATCTTCTCCTTGTGGGAATTTTGGTTCCCCCCAAAAGCTTGAGTGGCACCCATTGAGATGATTTCAGTTTGTTTGATACCACCCACAGGAGCAGATGAGACATAGGGACCAGAATGAGCTCCTGTGCTCGAACTAAAATTTCTAAAGAAATTCATAGGGAGGGAAGGACTAGTAGGATCAGCTTCAAATGAGTGCACGATGATGCCAGCGGATGATTGGCAACTTGAGCGAACATTGAAACCAGAGGTGGTCATTGCTGGAGGCCTCCTCGATTCATCATTCTTCTCCTTATTGAGAGAATTTTGGTTCAACTCCAGAGCTTGACTGGCACCCATCAAGCTGTCTCCATTTTGTTTGATACCATCTACTGGAGGAGAGAAGTCATAGGGACGAAACTGAGCCATGGTAGTGGAACTAGAACTTCCAAAGTCATCAATAGGGAAGGGATGACTGGTAAAATGATCTTCAGAAGGGTGCATGGGGATGCCAAGGGATGATTGGCGTCTTGATTGAAGATTGAGATTGGAGGTGGCCATTGCAGGCTTCCTTGATTCTATAGTCATCTTATTGTAACTTTGTTTCCACTCCGGAGATAGAGTGGCACGCACAGAATTGTCTTCAGTTTGATTGATACCATCTACGGGAACAGAGAAGTTATAGTTACCAAACATAGCCGCTATACTCGAATTAGAATTTTGGAAGCCATTGATGGGGAGTAAATGACTGGTAGGATGGGCTTCACATGGTTCAATAGTGCTGCTGGAGGACAATTGATATCTTAAGTGAAGATTGGGATTGGAGGTGGTAATCCCTACAGGCTTCCTTGATTTTTCAGCCTTCTTCTTGTGGGAATCTTGGTTCCTCTCCAAAGCCTAAGAGGTCTTAAATACTTTCCCATTTCTCAGGCAGGACAATCCATCTTCTCCATGGTTGATGATCCCTCTCACTGTTTTACTGGTAGTAGGAGAATTCGCGGAAGCAGCTGAAGGATTTTGACAAGGCAAAGCAAGCACCGCATTAGAGATGCTGCTCCTTCCTAACTGGTGGGATGAGGATGATGACGGCACATAACTCTCTGACTGTTGTCGCTTTTGGGAAGAAACCATCTTCTCTTGCTTCTCTACACTGCAATATGCAAGATCCTAACTGCTACATTAATAAATACATTGTACAACAAACAAGTCAAAGACAACGGCAATACTAAATCCACTTTCAACAATAGTTGTCAATTTCGTTTCTGTCCACATTTTGGTTCTACTCCAAACTAAAATGGTTTGGCCATTTTGGTGTTACTGCATTTCATTTATGTGTTGTGTTTCCAAAAAAAATAAAAGATATACATAAAATTAGGAAAGTATGAAAAATATTAAAATGTGAAATATATATATCATTATTATCAAAATCCTATGATTCGTATTCTGAATACTACGATTCTTATTGAATTCTAAGGAAAACAATTCGTATTTTTATGCAATGAATCCTATTTACCGTGAATCTTACAATTTGATACTTGCTGTATCATATCTTATGATTCAAGCAATTCAGTTGAGTGAGATAGCCTTTGCCAAGAGGTTAATGTTAATGACTTATATTCTCTTTCTTTCTTTCTTTTTAGTTAGCATTTCTATTTTTAAAAAGGTTATTTAGTGGTCAACGAAACCTTTTGAGAATTTTTGTGGGTTTGGGAAGTTTTAGAAATGAATAAGAACACACATTTGGTTAAGATGTTCGACTGTACATATGGGGTATTGTCTTGTATTCATTTTTTTTTTTTTTCCGGCCTTTTCCTCATGAACACTTTTTTTAACTTCAAGAGACATCCTAACATATTAAATTGATGCTTGGTTTTCTTTATTTATTTTTCATTTAAGGAGAGAACAAAAATATATATACTGCAACTTGTTTATTTTTCCTATTAACATGTACATTTAAACACCTTTAACTACTAATGTACACATCATTAATAATATATTAACATATGTCAATAATGTTCTTCATATGATTGTCCCATAGTCTAATTTATTATTGTATTTATGCTGCAATGGATGCACTATGTACAACTACTTTTTATTTTCTCTCTCTTTTAATTATTTGTTTATTTTTAAACGAAAAACAAAAAATCCTAATGATTCAATTCATCCCCTTAAACGATTTGCGATGCATTTTTAATTTTCAAAACAATATTATATATATTTAATTCATTCTACTATATGAACAATGCACCAATCCACTGATAGATTAGTGGTTAGGCATATCCCACTCCACAAAAAACAATTAGGTTCGATCCCCAGTCATTATGATGAGGGACTTGGGTGTGAGAGTATTTACCAGAGCATAACTGCTATATATACATGCCAAATAAATGAATACCCAAATGAATATGATGTCCCATTGTCAACGCCGTAGTACCCACATGAATATGAGTGCCAGTGAATTCCAGGCTAATTAAGAGGAAAGGATTAATATGGACTCTAAGAAAGATCCCATTGTTTACGCCGTAGTACCTAAGGAAATTTCCAAGGAGCCAACCGCTGAAATTCCACAAGAGGCAGAACCTATTTTTCTGGAGTTTCGGGATGTATTTCCTGAAGAGTTACCAAATGAACTCCTGCCGACGCGTGACATCCAACACGCGATCGATCTTGTCTTAGGAGCCACACTGCCTAATCCGCCCCATTACTGAATGAACCCTTCGGAATATGCATAATTGAAAAGGCAGGTAGACGAGCTTCTAAGTAAGGACTTTATTAGGGAAAGCTTAAGCCCTTGTGCTGTCCCTGCACTCTTGACTACAAAGAAAGATGGAACATGAAGAATGTGCATTGACAGTCGACTACAAAGAAAGATGGAACACGAAGAATGTGCATTGACAGTTGATCAATCAATAAAATCGCTGTCAAATATCGGTTCCCGATACCTAGGCTCGATGATATGCTCGACATGATGGCTGGTGCCACTATCTTTTCTAAGATAGATCTCAAAAGTGGTTCGCATCAAATTCGTATTTGTCCTGGGGACGAATAGAAGACTGCCTTTTAAGACAAAGGACGAATTATATGAGTGGCTAGTGATGCCATTCGGGTTGTCCAAAGCACCGAGTACTTTCATTCGGGTCATGACACAAGTGTTGAGATCATTCATTGGCAAATTCCTAGTGGTCTATTGATGATGTTCTCATCTATGGTGGCACAAAGGAACAACATCTCAACCATTTGTGGCATGTTTGTAGTACTCCATGGAAGGAACAATTGTATGTGAACCTTAAGAAATGCATATTCATGACGGGTACTGTGGTCTTCTTAGGCTTCATCGTTTCTGCGGCAAGCATGTTAGTTGATCCTGAAAAGGTAAGAGTGATTGTTGAGTAGAAGATTCTAAACAACATCCATGAGGTACATAGTTTTCATGGATTAGCCACGTTTTGCCGTTGGTTCATCGAAGGATTTAGTACCATCATGGCTCCAATTACTGATTGCATGAAAAAAAGGAGAATTTAATTGAAGCCCGTCTTCCACAAAAGCCTTTCAGGAGATCAAAACCAAAATGACAAAGGCACCTGTCATGCACCCGCCTGATTTTTCTAAAGTATTTGAGGTTGCATGTGATGTGTCGGGTGTTGGAATTGGAGGTGTCTTGAGTGAAGAAGGGCACCCAGTTGCTTATTTCAGTGAGAAACTGAACAAGGCAAAGAAAAAGAAGTATCCAAACTACGAGAAAGAATTCTATGTGATAGTTCAATCATTGAAGCATTGGCGTTATTTTTTCTTGAAAGAATTTGTCTTGTACTTAGATCATAAGGCATTGCGGTACCTAAGTTCCCAATCTAAGTTGAAAGGAGAACATGCAAAATGGGTTGAACTACTACAAGAATACACTTTAGTTTTGAAACACAAAGGAGTGGAGAATAAACCCACAGATGTGTTAAGTCGCAAGGTTAACTTGATCCATTCCATGATTGTTGTTAAGAGATGACTATCCATCGTGCCCAAGTTTTGGGGATCTGTTTGCTTCGCTTTTGGATAACCCTCTGCGGAGCATTGATCAATTCACGTTGAAAGATGGCTACATCTTTCGAGGAAATCCGATCTGCATTCCCCACACATCCATGAGAGAGTTTCTCATTTGGGAGCTCCACGCCGGTGGAGCAGGCAACCACTTTGGTCGCGATAAAACCATTCTTCTCATGGAGGGTCGTTTCTACTGGCCGAGTCTCAAAAGAGACGTCGTGTGAACCATAGAATGCTGTTGCACTTGCCAAATGACAAAACAACGTAAGCAGAATACGGGGTTTTACACTCCGTTGCTGGTGCCTCATGCACCATGGCAAGATACTAGTATGGATTTCATACCTGGACTTCCAAAAACCAACAAGCATGATTCCATACTTCTTATGGTGGACTGCTTTTCCAAGATGGCCCATTTCATTCCTTGCTCCAAAACATCAGTGCATGTGGCGAAAATCTTCTTGAAGCGAATTGTTAGTTTGCATGGAGTCCCAAAAAACAATCGTGTCTGATAGAGATGTCAAATGCACTAGTTAGTTTTGGAAGACACTATGGAAAATCATGGGGACAAAATTGCAATTTTCATCCGCGTACCATCCACAGACTGATGGTCAAATGGAAGTAGTGAATAGGAGTCTAGGCAGTCTTTTGTGATGTCTAGTTAGTGAACATGTTAGGTCATGGGAGTCTGTTAACCATTGCAGAGTTTGCATACAATAGTTCTATAAATAGGTCCATAGGAATGAGCACTTTTGAAGTTGTCACTAACTCACTGGCTATAAAACCTAGGATGCCTATAGATCTAGTTCCCATATCATCCATTTATCATCCATTTGAGTCAGCCCATGCATTCATTCAACAAATTCATCCATTTCATAATGAGATAAAAAAGAGAATTAATATGCAAAATGAAAATTATAAATTATCTGCTGATTCACACTGTTGATACATTGAGTTTCAAGTGGGTGATTATGTAATGGTCCGTGTAAGGCCAGAGCAATTCCCATAGGGAATTTCCAAGAAGTTACAAGCCCGCAATACTAGCCCATTCAAAGTTGTGAAAAGGTTGGGTCCTAATGTGTATGTATTAGACTTTCCATCTGATATGGGGATCAGTTCTAATTTCAACATAGAGGACCTCGTTCCTTTTCGAGGTCCCATAGCACCACCCGATGACCCATCTTCTATTACTGCACCTAACCATGTGGCCAATGGACCTAACCAAAATTTCGAGCCATCTTTTTCCCAAAGCCATTTTCCACAACCTTCCCCACCCCCACTGCCTAAAGCTAAAAAATAAATAAATTATGGAAGACATATTGGCTGACCAACTGGTTTCCACCATACAAATAGGCATTCAGAAGTTCTTTGTCAAGTGGAGAGACATGCCACAACATGATAGTACATGGATCACCCGTGATGAGCTGTAGCGCCTCGACTTGGACCTTCTGGAGAGATATGATAGCTTTATCTCACATCTCACCAGACGTGAGATTTTCTCAACTGAGGGGAATTGATGGGGACATCAACCCTAATTCTCCCAATTCTTTCAAGATCTACCAACGAAGAATACACCGTTGGATTACCATGCTGATGACATCTAATGATTGGATCTCGTTGGATCTAGCTTTTGATGGACGGAAGGCCCCATGTGCACCATCATCTTGAAGGCCGTACATCGGGAAGTGTCACATGGGAGGAAATAAAAGAGTTATGTGAAGTTAAGAGGGGCCCAAGGGAATTTAAAAGAAAATTGCAAGAGAAAGGGCCCTTTATTTAAAAGAAACAATAAAAAAGGGGCCCACGGCTTAAATTGAAGAGGTCTTGGGATTCGCCCATGCACAGGTGTCGACATGTTTTATTTTATTTTATTTTATTTTTAGGTTGTGATGATGTCATCCCTCTTTAGGGCATTATTTTTTAAGAGACCTTTATGTATGTTATTCCACATCCTATGTTATGACTACTATTGGAATGAAACCCTTTTGAGTTCTCCTTGAGTTTCCACTGTGTGCTCACAGGACCTTTAGTAATGCCTCCGGATCGGAGTTTGGTGAGAACCCAACATAGGTACTCTTATCTTCCCCATTTTTTTTCCTGTCACAAGAGCTTTAGATCTACATAACCTTCTCCGTTAGTCAACCCTATACTTTCAGATCTGTGAGTTTTTTGCTGCCTAAGACAAGATCCAACTACTAGATTTCTAGACATGAACCACCAACCCTTAGATCAACATCATCCCCACTGTTACCTAACCTCCAAACCATTAGATCGAGACCACCAGCCACAAGATCCCCTTATCCGACCATCAAAACCTCCATTCCCAGCCATTCAATCCACCTACAACCCATTTAATCCCAGCCACCAGCATTAGATCTTCAAGATCTAGTGGCTGAACCTCTAATCAGCCCTAATCGAACTCCCATCAGACCTAAAACAGCCCAATTGAGCCAATCAGCCGCACCAAATCCATTGGCCAAACCTGATCCATCATATATTTGGCAGATTTTCCATTACTTAACCATCACAATCCTTAATTCACTTCAATTCCATAAATCTGAAATTAACTTGGGCCTTGAACTTGCTGTGGGAACACTAATTTCAGATCTAAATTTAACACTTAGCCCCAAATTACACATCGTTCAATTACATCCAAGTTGAGCCAAGCCAATTGCTCAAATCATTGCAACGGGAACAAGTAACTCGCATGAATTGGCTATTCCCTAAGCAAGTGGAAGTTCTAACTTCCATTAAGATCCTTCCCTCTCCCAACTAGAGGGGCATTTATTGAAGGACTTGTGACATTGCCTTAGTTCATTACAAATTACCCATTAATTTTCAATGTTAGATAATTCAACACTTATTATTAGTTTTCAGATTGATATCATCATTCCAAATTAGGCCAGAGTTCATATTGTCCTGCATCAGAATAAGTAGAACAAGTGAGAACAAAGGGAATCGCTTCAAACACATCACCCAAAAAGATCTAAAAGCTCTTATTGTTTGCATGTAAAAAAATAATAATTAAAAAACCAAAAAACCATGCATTCTCTGCCTATTCAGAAAAACCCCTAATGGAGGGCATATTGGCCAAAAACCAGCTAAAAAAGACAGAAAAATCCTCCCCCTTATCAAATTTCAGCCGAAATATGGAATTTCAACCTGTTCAGTTGAGCTGGATTGAAATCTTTGGCTAATTAAGACCGAAATGCCAACCAAATTCTTTCTAGGGCGGTGTTCATTTTCACCAACCGATCGAAACGAAGCAAAATTGACAACAAAGTTTCTATCACATAGATGCTTAAGTACCGGACATGATGCTAAATCCTAGAGAAATTAAAACAAAAATGGATGCAAATTTGGAATGTAAAAGATTTAGGCAAGTGACAGTTTTTAACTCACCAGGAAAATGAGGAAGGATGATGTCCAAGAGCTAATTAAAAAAGCTTTCAAGGGATTGACATCTATGGCTTCGCCCAAATCATGAACATCCCTTCCTGTCTTTGCCTGAGGCAATTGCTTTCATCTCTCAGCGTTTCCTCAAAACCTAAGTGCCTATTTATTAATATATTGCCTTCTCCTGTTGGTAAAAGCCGTCTCGCTATATGTTAAAAGCATCTATCCAAAGGATGCAAAAATAGAAAATAACAGTCTAATAAGCTTAAAGGGGAAAGAAAGATGAGGACGACATAAAGATAACCCTTAGCTTCACGTGAAGTACAGCAAATGAGATATGAACAAAAATCTTTTTAGATTACAAATATTATTAGATGCACTATACATAGGGGTACAGCTTGGCCAAGCCAGGCGGGGTATTGACCTAGACCATGGTTCAAAATAGCAGCCGCTGCGTAATGTAGCGACCACATTATCGGCCGTAGCGATTGAGGCTGCCACACTATTTAAAAATAGTGGTGCTACGGTATAAAACCTAATAGAGCAAAGCAATTTTTATTTAAAATATTATTTTCCCTATTTCTTCTCCGTAGTAGTCTTTCCTAAAGCCCTTAATATGGTTCCAAATCACTAAAAAAACACAAGATTGGCTGCCACGCAAGATATGAATTCTTTTGATCACTTAAAAAATTCACACTGCTATGCCGTGTGCATCTCCGCAACCGCTACGTAGCGTTTTGGCCAGTTGGCTGCTACGCCCACCGAAACCGCTATTTTGATGCTTGACCTAGACCAAACTCGACTTGACTGGATGAGGTTGGGTAGGCCCAAATGATGCAATAATTCATAAACTGCAAGCCTGGAGGGATGACAAAAGGTTAGGTTTCGTACAACTCAAGCTAAACTTGAACACGCCTCTCCAACAGTCCAACTCCTACTTGACCCGGCTCCTGACGGGTTTATGATATGTGACACTAAACCTGCCATAGTAACCGATAAGGTTTAATACTATTTATTCTTTAATTTCTTTAAGATATTATATGAATAGAAAATTAAATATGATGGCCAACACAAAAATATGTTAGTCTTTCGTAGTGTATTCTATTTCATGAACAGGTAAAATTGGTCAGGACAACCAACACAAACCTACCCTAAACCAACTTGGGTCAAAATCTAAAACTCATACCCTAAACCAACAGGTATACTTGTGAGGTCCGGCCAGTTGGGCTGGACTCTGTTATAGTATTATTTCTCTTATACTGTAGTTCTTATTTACAACCGACATAGTCACCATTAAAAAATAAAAGATCTCAATTTTGGGGCATAATGACTTTCTGCCATTGAAAAGGACATGAAGGGCATTTTCGTGATAGCCCTGATTACATTATTGGTTCTGTGGAGGAGGGTTCCGAGACAATCAAAGTTGAGTCGCATACAACTGATGCTACAATTGAGGGTTTGGGTACTTGGCAAACAATGTCAGAAGCAGGAGTATCAAGAGGTGCTGAGTTCTTAAAAAGAGATGAATTTGGTTTTAAGGGTCTTCTTGATGTTGGAAAAGAATAACTAGGAAATCGTGAAGAGTGGAAACATTCATTTCTTTTTTCTTTTTTTTTTCTTTTCTAACTTTTATTTTGGTTGTGGTTATCTTCAAATCCCCTCTTTTTGAGCAATTCGAGTACGAAGCTCGGAATTTCAGGGGACTTTAATTAGTGAGCATTGTGGAGGCATTTACCTTCCACAAACCTAATTGCGTGGGCTCAGATCAAGCTCCCAAGATGGTGTCAAAGTTGGACTTGGATTCTGGCCATGGAACCTTATAACCCTGGCCCATGTAAGTCTAGCCCATTGGCAGACCCTAGCTATCCTCCCTTAGTACCATAATAAAATTTGCTAACCACATGTTAAACAATACACAGCCCACCTTTCTTGTCATTGTAAAGAGAAGTGATACAGACATGAGAGAGAGAGATAAAGTGGAGATGAATGTCATCCCTTGCATGGTCGACTGAGATCTATATTTAAAAGGGTTTAATCCCTGATTACATTCTAACAATGCTTATCCAATCATTACACTTGGGTTTAGATCCATACTAATAGCTAACAACTAACTAGTATGTAAATGGGCCTGCTATATTGGGCCTGGAGGCCCAGGATTGACACCTCCCCTCAAATTGATGCGGGAGTGTCATAAAGCAGCAATTTGGAAACAAGAAATTGATGTCGAGGCCGAGCAAGTCCCTTAGTGAAGATATCTGCAAACTGAAATTCTGTAGGGACATGAGGTAGATTGATAACATCACGCTTGTATTCGTCTCGAATAAAGTGGCAATCAACTTCTATATGTTTTGTGCGTTCATGAAGAACAGGATTTTCAGTGATTCTGATTGCCCCAGTATTATCTGCATTCAAGGAAGTGGGAGAGGCCTGTGCAAAGCCAAGTTCCGAAAGAAGACCCCGAAGCCATAGGATTTCAGAACAAGCAGAGGACATAGCCCGATATTCAGCCTCTGTAGAAGATTTGGAGACCCGTTCTTGTTTCTTGCATTTCCAAGAGATGAGAGATTGACCTAGGTACATACACCAACCAGTGGTGGACCGCCTGGTATCCGGACATCCTGCCCAGTCAGCATTTGCATAAGCTGTCAGAAGTAGACGATTATCCTTTGGATAATATAAACCACGAGCTCTAGTACCCAATAAATACCGGATAATTCACTTTACTGCCGTCAGATGAAGGTGACGAGGAGACGTCATGAATTGACTGACAAGATTGACAGCATAAGATATGTCAGGCCTGGTGATGGTGAGATAGACAAGACTGCCAACAAGTCTCCGGTATGTATGTGCATCAGGAAGAAGATCGCCATCATCTTTACTCAACTTAAGATTGACCTCAAGCGGCGTATCAACTGAGGATGATTCATCAAGATCAGCAAGCTCAATAAGATCTGTCGCATATTTGTGTTGATTGATAAACAGGCCTTTTGGAGACTGATGTATCTCTAAGCCCAAAAAATAATGGAGAGGACCCAGATCCTTCATATGGAATGAATCTCGAAGAGAGGCTTGGAGTGATTTTATCATAGCATCATCAGTGCCGGTGATAATGATATCATCAACATATACGAGAAGAACAGTAAAGCCAGTAGATGCGTGGCTCAGAAAAAGAGATGGATCATATTGACTTTGAGTAAAGCCAATCGTGCCTAAACGATCTTTGAATGTTTCAAACCACGCTCGGAGAGCTTGCTTGAGACCGTAAAGAGATTTGCGTAAGTGACATACAAACTTCTTAGACGGAGAGGTGACTCCTGGTGGTATCCGCATATAGACCTCTTCTTTCAAGTCCCCATGTAGAAAAGCATTCTTGACATCCATTTGGTATAACGGCCAAGATTGAGAAGCAGCAATGGCGAGAAGGAGCCGAACAGTTGTCATTTTGGCAACTGGCGCAAATGTCTCTTCATAGTCAATGCCATACTCTTGGCGGTTGCCAAGTGCCACAAGTCGAGCTTTGTGTCTATCCAAGGAGCCATCGGAGTTTAGTTTGATCGAGTAGATCCATTTGCAACCGATGGGTTTAACGGAAGAAGGACAGTCCACAATATCCCAGGTGTGATTCAGAGTCAAAGCATCTAATTCTGCTTTCATGGCCTGGTTCCAACAATCATGTTGCATAGCCTGCAAATAAGAACTTGGGATGGAAACAGAGGATAGTGTTGTTATCAAGGAAGCATGGGTAAATCCATACCTCTCAGGAGGTCGAGAAATTCTGGATGAGCGACGCAAGAGACCAGTAGATGTGGGACCATTTGTCGGAGGATCAGGAGGATCAGGAGGGTGGGCATCTGCAGTGGTAGGTTTTTCCCTTCGACGATACACAAAATTAGGATTAAACCGTGTAACAGTTGTGTCTTCAAAAAACCCAGGTAACAAAGTTGTGGAAAAGGGAGAAGGACAATCCAAGTTGGTTTGGAAAAAATATTGATTTTCAAAGAAAATAACATTACGAGAGATCCTGGTGCGACGAGCCATTGGATCATAGCAAACAAAACCCTTTTGGTTAGTGGCATAGCCTAAAAAAACACACCTGCTAGATTGGGCCGTTAATTTTGTGCGCTCTATGGGAGGCAAATGAACGAAGCAAACACACCCAAAGGTATGTAGATGATTAAACGTGGGATGGTGACCAAAAAGTTTAAAATGTGGTGTTAAGTGGGCAATGGTAGGTGATGGAAGACGGTTGATGAGATGTACTGCAGTGGTAAGAGCTTCAGCCCAAAACCGAGGAGGAACAGATGATTCAATGAGAAGCGTTCTCGTGACATCAAGAAGATGCCTGTTTTTCCGTTCTGCGACTCCATTTTGTTGAGGAGTATATGGACAAGTACGTTGAGAGATAATTCCTCTACTTTTGAGGAAAGACTGGAAATTAGTGGAGACATACTCCCCCCCTGAATCTGAGCGCAAAGTTTTAATGCTTTTGGAAAATTGGGTATCAACATAGCTAAGAAAAATTTTAAATGCATTAAGAACATCAGATTTAGAATGTAACAAATAAACCCAAGTAAACCTGCTGTAATCATCAATAAATGTAACAAAGTATTTGAAATGACCATGAAAAATGGTAGGAGCAATGCCCCAAACATCACTGTGGATTAAGTCAAAACATGCATGGCTCCGAGTTGTAGAGTTAGAAAAAGGTAAAGTTTTACTTTTGCCTAATTTATAAGCATCACACTCAAATGAAACAGAGTCAAGAGGTTTATTTAATAATCCAGTTTGAAACAAAGTGGACAACGTAGCAGCATTCGGATGACCAAGTCTATTATGCCATAACCGAGAATTATTATGAAGTAAAAAACAAAACAACTGATGCCAAGGTTTATTTTGAATAAATGGAGATACTGGTAAAGTAAAAAGTTTGCCACATTTAGGCCCCCTTGCGATCACTGCCCCCGACTCCTGGTCCTGCACAACACAACCAGCAGAAGAAAAGGAGACATTGCAATTATTCTCAACTAATTGACCCACAGAAACCAAATTGGTAGCAAGATGAGGGGACACAAAAACATTTTTTAATGGAAAAGGGCCAGGGACATCACCCACAGAGATGATGGGAAGGTGGTCCCCATTGGCAGCTTGAACAGAGAGAGTGCTAGTGTAGGGAATAACATGATGTAGTTTGGTGGGTGAGGAGGTCATGTGATTACTAGCTTCAGAATCTAAATACCATGTATTAGAAATGGACGGACCAGTACCTGAAATGTTCATAGAGGACAAGGCATTGATAATCATCTGATTTACCATAGTCGGAGTAATCGGAGCTGGTGACTGTGTTTGTGATGAGGAACCAGGCTGTGATGTGGAATCAAACGACAGTGAACCACTGAATTCAGAAGATGCATATTGTGGGGTGGTAGCCGAGTAAGCACTTGGAGCTGACTGCATATAAGGGCGAGAAGCAGAATTGCGAGCCTTCTTCTGACACTCGTCAATACCATGACCAACGGCCTTACAATATTTGCAGATTTTCAACTTGCATTGATTTGCATAATGGCCATATTTTTTATAGTTGTAACACTGTACTTTACTGATGTCCCGAGGAGGTGGCCTGGTTTTAGCAGCATAGGCAAGCGGAGGGACAGTGTTGCTCTGTTGTTCAATGGCAATTTTGGTAACAAGGCGTTTTTCTTCTCGTAGAAATTCTTGAAGACAGTCATCTACATTGGGGAGAGAAGCTCGGCTCATCAAGTTGGATCGCACTGTCTCAAATTCAGGGCGCAGTTTCGTAAGCAATTGGTCCCGATGACTGTTTTGTTGTAAAGAAAGTAACTCAGGTAGCAGCGCTTCAGAGACAGCAGAAAACTTGATTTCATCATATTCTGACCAGAGGATTAGAAATCCTGAGTAATAATCCTGGATGGAAAGCGTCCCTTGGGAGTAATTTGCAATTTCTAATTCCAGTTGAAATTGACGAGCAGCATGATTTTGATAATAGACCTTTTTTAGATATTCCCACATTTCCTTTGAGGTTTTGCATGGTCTGAGATACAAAATAAAATTTGGTTCAACAAAAGAAAGAATCCAAGATTTTATCTTTGCATCTGTAGTTTTCCAAGAAAGAATTTTCTTGGCATCATCAGCAGGGATTGGTTCAGATCCGTCAATATGGGCCCACAGTTCCTTTCCCTCAAGGTATAACTGGAATTGAAACGCCCAAGACACATAGTTTTTGCCATTAAATTTAACAATAGAGAGATCTGTTTTATCAGATTTATCCATGAGAGCAGAGGAGTTGATTCTCCAGAAACCAGCAGTGTAACACAGTTATCAACAGAACAGAGCACAGAAGGTACCAGCAACAACCGTAACAGCAACAACAGGAACCCAGTAACAGAGCACAGAACAGAGCACAGTGGAGATAGAGATGCAACAACCGTAACAGTAGTAAAAGTACCAGCAACAGCAAAGCAGAGAATAGAAAGGCACAGCAACAGCAGTACAGCAACAGGCAGCAACAAAATAGAAGAGGAAAACAGCAACAGGAAGAAGAAAACGGCAACAGTAGCAAACACGTCAATGGACGTGAGTGGAAAAATGTCCACGTGGGCCCCAGTGGATGATCAGAGATCTGATCAGAGTGAGGGGATGAAAAAGCAAGGATTTTTCGCAACTATAGGAAGAAGTTCCACTAGAAACGGATCAAAATCCACAATCTTGGACGGCCATGATGAAAACTGCTTGATAAAACTGAAATATCACAAAATATGCTAGATGGCCTACCTCTGATGAGACAAAATTACTGGAAAAATTGTGATAAATAAGAGGAATAACAGGCGAGCATGGTGACTGATTCCGTCAGTTTCTGATATGATGATCTCCGGTGGGCCACGATTGATCTGCGATGATCAGAGATGATCCGGCTGAAGAGGATGATTTCAGATGATCACAGACTGGCTTCCAATGCTTGGAAGATGACGTAGGAGAAGACCACAGATGATCGACTCAGGCTCTGATACCATGTCATTGTAAAGAGAAGTGATACAGACATGAGAGAGAGAGATAAAGTGGAGATGAATGTCATCCCTTGCATGGTCGACTGAGATCTATATTTAAAAGGGTTTAATCCCTGATTACATTCTAACAATGCTTATCCATTAATTACACTTGGGTTTAGATCCATACTAATAGCTAACAACTAACTAGTATGTAAATGGGCCTGCTATATTGGGCCTGGAGGCCCAGGATTGACATTTCTTACTCAGCCTACTCATATAAACCTGTGAAGGTGTGAAGGAAATGTCTTATATTTCACTCCAATTAAAGTGAGACATACTACAGGATTTACAATGAGTGAAACATTTAGTAATGTTTCAAATGATCAACCCAATAATGGATATCACTTTGATTGAAGTGAAACTTCGGCCAGTTACAATAGGGAATGCATGTGACATGGGCAGGTAAGATCAAGTGAAGTTAGGGCCAACATAGGTCAGATTACATTGACAGCATGATAAGATCACTCCTCATGTATGTGCCAATATCAAAACAAGTATATCAAAAACAACTGTAGGATAAACAACATTCCCAAGTGTAGAATGCAAAGGGTGGTGATTCTACATGACACCCCACCAATATGAACTTCATTGTTTTTCACAGTTAGTTTTGGAACTTCTATTGAATGTTATGACTTGTGACTTTCATAAGAATAAAAATGAACACTCAGATATTCTTTATAAAAAAAATGAATATTAAACTAAAAATACTTAAAGAATGAGAATAAAAAAAAAAAAAAAAAAAAAAAAACTCATGGCCTCTTTTAATAGTTAAATAATGGATGAATATTTTATTGTCAAAATAATATTAACTCTGCCAGTTGTTTAACTGCCGATCCCAAACCCAGATAAAAGAGGAGGGTTGCCTCTCATAGGTTGACAGCCAGCAAAAAACTTTTTGCACAACCCCAACAGGTATTCTGAATATATAAAACTCATGAAGCCGACTTAGTTGGGACAGAGCTTTGATTTTGATAATGATGAATGGATAAACCCCCACCATTTGGCCTATTCATAAAAAACACCCTGCCTTTTGAGGAATTACTTTAACCCCCTACTTCTTATGAAATGTTCAAAAACCTCCCTAGACAGACAGTCAAGGTTTTTCTGACCAAATTTGAGAAGAACCCGGCATCCACTTGTGAGAAAACCCCAATTGAAAAACCCAATATAAATATTTTAACTACACACACACACACACAAAAAAAAAAAAAAAAAAAAAAACACATTTCCAAAACCCTACCTCAACTAGAGATTAAAAAAATAGAACTTTCTTAAAATAAAAGGAAAGAAAATTCACCAGAACAGAAAATCCAAGTTTTCCCCTCTTTTTGTGCTTTTCCCCATCTTCCTAAAGTCCACATCAAAAACCATTTCAAAAACCCAAATGGAGAAAGTCAGAAAACCCCATTTGAAATATCTGGCTTTTTTTTTTTCGAATGATGAAATATCTGGCTGATTAAACCACCAAACACCAACCTTTATTTCCAATATTGCACTTGAAGAAAGTTCCACAACCAATATGATAAGTTATTTAACAAAAGAAATATAACATCCTAAATTGATGAAAATCACCCCACTTATCTCAGCAAAAGAAGAATCAAAGGAATGAAGAGCACATAAGTTAGAAAATTAAACAAAATAGTAACCTTTTACTCTTGAATTGCTCCCCTTTCTCCTCTTTATGAGGGTATCCGTTTCTTCTCTTTCTCCCCTCTTGTACAAGAAAATCTATAAATCTAAAGAAATGAAAATCACGTATATAAAATTTTAGCCGAAAAAAAACATATGGAAAAATAACTAAACCAGAAAAGGCATTTCTTTCTTCTGTTTTTGTGGTCTGGTCCCCGTAATTTCTCATCTTTTCTCGAAGAAAAAACAAAACAGATAAAACGAAAAGCATGTAAACAAAAATAAAATTACATAATAATAATAATATTAAATTAAAGACTATACACCTTTTCCTGGTTCTTCACTTTCTACCATAAAGTTTCCTATCCGCTATATGCTTTTCATGGCTGACCTGTAACTCCTGACCGCCATCTTGGTTCCCCACTATATCAATTTCTACCTGCCAAACTAGCACAAACAATTCCACTCCATATTCAATTAGCTGTATGCTGTGTACCGATGGAAATAAGTTATGAGATAATTCAATGCATTAGTTATTTCTAAAAATGGAAAAGGATTTTTCTACAATGATATATCTGGCAACATGTGTCGGAAGAAGAGAAACCTAAACGCCGTATAGAATGTATAATTTAAAACTATCATCATAACATGTTTGTACCAGTAATGTATATGATTTAAAACTACCATCATAACATGTTTGTACCAGTAATGTATGATTTAAAACTACCATCATAACATGTTTGGACCAGTCTTAACAAAAAAATAAAAAAATCTCACCAAACAGAAATGATCAAGTTATACCCATTTGTACCAGTCCTAACATGTAGGACCCCGTTGCAGCCACACATACACATTGTGGATGATACTAATAAGAACAACTTTGTATAGAATGTATGATTTAAAATTACCTTCATATAACATCGCATGAGCGGCCTCCAAAAATAGATAGCTCAAACAATTTGCTCCAACTGCACCTTTTGCATTATTTTGATTCAATGTTTATTATCACCAAAAAATATAATGTTGTTCTCCATCTACGGTGTTTCCTCCCTATTCCAGTAAAAAGATATCAAAAAAAAAAAAAAGATTTCTTTAATTCCTATTGAAAATTCAACAAAATGGAAAGCTCAATCTTTTTTTCTTATCGTTTTGTATTTGCTCTGGCTTTGCTCCCTTTTTGCAAAAAAAAAAAAAAAAGGAAGAAGAAGAAGAATGGTTTCACTACCATAGACGCCTAAGCAAACTATTGAGCATTTTCGAAGATGGTTTTGTACTAATGGAAATAAGATATAGGTAATTAATGGATTGACTATTTCTATACACCAAGGGGAAAGGATTTCTTCAAAATGAGGGCTCCGAGAGGAAAACGCATGACAAAAGGAGACATTTTTTTTAAATGTTGTTTACAAAGATAACTGCTCAAATCCAACGGGTTGGACCACATCACAAGTCCAACAAATTTTAAAAAATAATTGTTCTCTCTAAAAAGAAATGACCAAATCCAACCAGTTGGATCACAGTACAAGTCCAACAATCTTGGGGGGCCCATTGAGCCACACATATTTGCATGGCACACAGTTAAATAAGAACGGCTTAGTATAGATTGTGCAGTTCAACTCAAGTAGCTTCATTTGATGATCACAATTCATAACCATCTCATGAGGGGCATCCATAATAGATGGCTAAACATTTTGGTCCAGGTGTTCATTTCACATGATCTTGATTCAATGGCCATGGTCACCAAGAAATGTAATTCTCTACTTACCATGTTTTGCTCCCTATTTTGCCAGAAGAGAATTAACCAACAGAACATTCATTATTTAAGAAAAGAAACTCCAACCTTTTTAATCTTTTTGTACTTTGCCCTATCTTTTGAAATTCCTAACAACAAAAAAACCACTTTTTAGTAGACATGAATGTAGAATAGACCAAATTGCAGAAAACAAAGGATACTTATTCCAACCACTGACCAAAAGAAAGTCCATTTCTGAAATTCCAATTGCAGAAATCCATTGTAAAAAAAAAAAAAAAAATCTAAAATACATACTTCAATAAGAGATAAAAAAAAAAAAAAAAGCAGAAGAAAATAATATCTAAAGAAAATTTAACAAAAGAAAAAAAAAAGAATTTCTCTTTGATTTTTTCTTTTTCTTTTGTGTTTTCCTGCATTGTCACGAAGTCTCTTCATCAAAAGCCATTTCAGAAAAAATGCAGTTGGAGAAGCACTGCTCAGAGAATATCCTACATGGTAACTTCAGCCACCCGAGACCAAAGATCAATTTCCAAAGCCCTTAATGCAGGATATTTCACATCCAAAATGACACATAATAAATATAAAGCAAAGAGATTAAAAACGAAAAAAGAAAAGAAAGAAAATCAAACAAAAAATCTAGTTACTAATTAGAAAATCCCACCATCAATCTCGACCAAATAAGAAACAAACGAGCAAAAAGCTTTTACTTTAATAAATTATACAAAAAACAAACCTTTACTTCTTAAACAGCTTTCCTTTCTCCTCTGCAGGGGTGGGCATGAGTTTCTCCACTTTCTCCACTCTTTTACAATAAAAAAGTCATAGAAAAAAGCATCTCTTTCTTGCCCTTCTGTAATCTGCACCTCTTGCTTTCTCCTCTTCATCCAATAAATAATCTAAAAACCAAAGAAACGAAAGTCATGTAAAAAAAAAAAAAAGAATATTAGCTGTGAAAAGCTGATCTCATTTAACCAGCAAAGACTTTCATATCTTACATGAACTCCAGTTTGCCTTCTTGTTTGGGTCCTCAGCCCTCACTGTGCCAATCTCCATCTGACAAAGTAGCATATGCCATTCTGTTTTCAATTAGCTGTATGTCGCATACAAAAATCGCTAACATAATTCAACTATCGAGTTGATTGACGAGGAACTTCCCTATGTCAACATGACTCGGTCACATAATGGGTGACTGGATCATGAAAACCACTTCTGTTCTCTTCTCTAGAGAAGAGAAATCTGCTTTTGTTGATATGGATTCTGGTGAAACCATGACTTTTCTGACTTAATTTGCTGCTAGTCCAACTAGTTATAGAAGAAGATGAAGAGGACCAATCTATTTACACATTCTATAATGAAGTAAATGATTATTAACTATTTTCAAACATAACTACATAGTCTGTATATAAAAGATAAATTATACATCATTTTTCACTCACGTGTAGACCCAATGTGTCAGAGTCCATCAGACCTACTGACTGAATGAGGCCTGTCCAGGTCCTGATTTTTGAACCATTATTATTGCCACAACAAGATCGACCATCAGTAAAATGGATCAAGATGGATTTCTCAGGCACCAACCCATCTAATTGAAGAGCCAAACTGAAAGACATACAGTTGATGAACTCTTCTTCAAAAAATTAATATTCTGCCACAGAAAATCAACTTAGGGAGAAAAATGATAAACATGTATCAAGCAAATTTAGAGCAACTTAAATGCAACATTTTTTTTAACAAAACTGTATGGAGAAGAAACAACTTTTAAAATGCCCACCACATCATAATTATCTTGCTGTTATAACCAATGGTTTTCTTACATGCCCAATCCAACATTAATAGGGTCATTGCCTCATCAAACTTCTCATAATCCAAAAGATGAGACCATGGAATAAGGGAGTCCCCCTCGGAAAATTATTTTTGTAATTTGATCACAAAAAGAAATAATGTGATGTCCTTCCATTTCAAACATCACCTGCTCCGATCAAAATGTGAATAAATAAACAAACACATTTGTTGCTTTTCCCCATTATATCTCATCTTGACTTCTCGATTTTCATACAGCCTTTGTAAGTTTCTTCGATATCAGGAACATCATCCAAGTACCTAAGTACAAATTTCTTCAAGAACAAGCTCTCCGACATCTGTGCTACTGAGAGGAAGTTAACACCCTCTTCTAGTAATCCTTTAGACTTCAAAAACTTCAAAACTTCATGCCGAGGTAGCAACCTCTTCTCCAAGCTGTACATAAATAACACGGGACGCGACCGAAGCTTAGAAGGCTCACACCAAAGAACATCCAAGAAGAAGTGCATTAAAGCCCGGAACTTCCTCTCCGACACAGCCAAGAACAAGGGAGCCTTTAGGAAGGCGGAGAAAACATCTTCTTCCGACAAACCAAAGCTCTTTAACATCTTGACCTTAGCTTCTATTGTAGCTTGACTCAATGAGCTCAATACATAAGTGGCACAAAAGAACATTGGAGACCCGCGCTTGAATCCAAGTTTCTCAACCCGGCCAGCCACGTCTTCAAGAAAATCAGGATTAAGGGCGAACATTTCAGTGTGTAGCACCAGACAGCTCGAGATCTGGCTGTCACTAGCACCATATCGACGCAGTATCTCAATGTTGGGCATAATGATCTCATGGAGATTGCAGCGGCACAGCCTGTGCCCTCTCTTGATAACCCTAATCACATCATCATCATTCTGAAGGAGTGTTCTAAGGAAATCAATTTGGGGTCTGATATGATTGTCCATGCTACAATGGAGCAAGGCAGGGCATTTGGCAACAAGGTCTGCAAAGGAAGCACCAGATAGACCCAGTTCTTGAAAGAAGATGAATTTGGGTTTGAGGGTCTTCTCGACGTTGGAAGCGAGGAAACGGGGCCAACCGGAGATGAGTTTTTTGATGTGGGTGTCTTCAAAACCTCTATTTTTGAGGAATCCAAGTACAGAGTCTGGGTTTTCGGGAGATTTTAGTCTTGTTAGGGATGTGGAGGCATTAATAGCATTTTCTCTTGAAAACCCACATCTTTCTACGAGGTAATCGACCATGAAATGAGTTTGGGGAAGAGGGTTTTCACCAATAGCAGTTGAAAATAAAAGGAGGGTTCTGAAATTGGTGAAATCTCTACTAGCTGCGCTTCTTCTCAAGAAGACGCAGCGATGAGAAATACAGGAATACATTGCAGGAGAAAATATGAATTTGGCTTACTTGAACTCTCGTAAAAGGAAGCTCGATTGTCTTCTTAGCCTGCCTCTCTCCATGTCTCTCTCTCTCTCTCAAAGGAGCACTTCTGCGAAACATAAACCTGTCTCCACACTGTTGGAGCCCATTGTCTGGTTAGTTGTGTGTGAAATTTTACATTTTCAGTCTCACGCTTTTTGAGCCCGTCAAAACTTAATGGAGGCAGGAAAAAAATGGGGGCAGGAAAAACAATGAGGGGAAAATTGAGGGAATGTGTTAATGGAGGGTGTTTGGAAAGGGAAGAGGAAAAGTGGAGGAGAGGAATGTAGGGGAAAATTTGTGTGGGGCCCATTAAAAAATTTTCCCTCAAAAGTGAGGGGAAAATGAGGAGCAAAGAGGGGATTTTTGTTTAAAATGACTAAAATGCCCATTTTGAAATGGTAATCTTCCTGCTTTTTGACTTTTTGAAATACTTTTTTTGGTAATTTTCTATTTACCTTACAAACAAAGAAAATCTTATTTTTTCACTTTTCTTTTCCCTACTTCTTACTATTCAAACAAGTGATTGTAACTTTTGTTTTTTTACATTTTGGTAAGCATAGAACACAAGATGAAGCTGATGGTGGAATTTGGCTCAAGACCCGACTACAACTTTAAGTTGATAGGATTTTTGAGTAGGGAAACATTGGTGGAGGATGAAAGATCCTCACTCCAAATTATAAATGATCATTCCCATGCACTCTTTCTAGATTAAATCTCAGTAACTTCAGTTGCGTCCTTCACTCTGAGCCCACTACTTTGGAAGGCAATTCCTAGAAATCTTAAGTTAAGAAATTAGGCCCAAAATGTGAGCATCTTAATAGAAACCATTCACTGCCTTCCCTGGAGGAAGAAAAAATCGATATATCAAAATATTTGCCAAATGGGAGAGATGAATCATCAAAATTTTATAACGTGATTATATTGCTACAAAAAATACTTTATAGGTCATTTTATTTTTCCCTCTTTTTTCTTGACAACAGCCTAGGGGGCTAGCTTTAGAAAAGTGGGTTGTGGGTTGGGGCCTACTGCCATGTCAACAAACATGGCCCCAACTTTTAAAATAAGCAAAAAAGAAAAAAAAATGCCCCTCACTTGAATACTCTCTCCGTTTCCTCTCCTTCAATGAGGAAACGGAAAAACGTCATTAGAGATCTCTTTATCGTCATCCTCAAAAGGTTATTTTTCCTGTGGCTGTATAAAAAGATAGTGAGGGAGAGTGGAAATACAGACTTGAGAATCCTTACATTCTTCCTCCTTTTAGATTATTATATGCCTTTGAAAAGAGTTCTGAGAAACCATTGAGGAAACCATAAGAGGAAGAAACTTGTCTTTGAGATCCAATCCAACCATTAGCTCATTCATCAGGCATCCATCCTTAAGCCTATGGCCAATAGGAAGTGATTGAGTGGGATAGATTTCTAGTAAATATCATATGGCTTCTTGGCGAATACACATCATCCTTCTCGCGGATCTCTTACGTTGTAACGAACTCGTATTACTCAAATCTGTAGCTTCCACAACAATCTCCAACCAACAATGGTATCAGAGTTTTTTGAGATGAAAGATTTAGGTGAGGCCGATTTTGTCCTATGAGTTAACATCATACAGGATGTAAAAGGCACATGCTTGGCTTTCCTAATGTCAATATACTGAAAATGTATTGCATAAGTTTCACATGTCAAATGTCAAACCAGTCAATACCCCAATAGATAAAAGTTACAAGCTTAGTAAAGAACAATACCCTCAAACTGATGATGAAGTTCATTAAATGAATCAGATACCCTATGCTAATGCTTAAACGGATTACCAGATATATAAAAGGCACAAAGAATGTTACGCTTTGTTATCAAGGCGACGATCTTACAGTGTAGGCAGATACTGACACATCTTTCTCAGATGATCTGGATGATTCGAAACCTATATCAGGATATATTTTCTTACTGGGCGGGGGAGCCCGTTTCATGTTCCAGTAAGAAATAGAACTTGGTTGCAAAGTCCACTATGAAATTTGAATATGTTGCTAGTTCTGCAATTGCAACAGGAGCTATCTGTATTCTACGACTGTTATTAAACTTAGACATTGTTCCGAGTGCAAAAAACCCTTTTACATCAAATGTGGACATTACAACGGCTATATTCCTTGCAAAGAATCTAGAGTTTCATTAGAAATCGAAGCATATAGCTAGAGTGTATTATTTTGTCCACGAAACAATAAAAGATAAAGAAATCGTCATTTCCTATATTCCTTCACGAGAAATGGTATGTCACGACCTGAGCCCGAGATCGGATTACTCAGGGCTAATCTCGGGTCGCGAGTCCATCATACTTACTCCTGTAAACTCCGAATTAACTGAAATTAAGACAAAATCCACAAGGGATCAATCATACGTGCCTGTCAAATGTACATTTTTGCAGAAATCTATATACATTGACGATTGTGGAATATATACAAGTACTTTACATTATAAATAAAGTTCAATACACACATTTCATTTCTTATCCAAGTCAACCACTACATATTCAAATATAATGCAAGTGACATCTATATCTATCTACTATTCAAAATGAATATACAAAAGTATTTATCAAACATTTCCAAATTGTTCATTCTTTGGCACTCTGACTCATGTCCATTCGATCAATCCTCCTGGAGGAATCGGATTGGCCTCCTCCTCTGGCGGCACGGGCTATGCATGACCGGAACAGGCAACTGGGCCTGTAATGCCATCAATAACACCGTGAACACGACGGTTCAACAATGTATACACAGATCTATGATAGTACACGTTATCTTTCATAATAATCTGTTCAATTTGACAATTAACTAATTCTATAGTAGTTATCAATTCTAGACAATTCAGCTCAGGGTTATCGGCGGTCAGCTCATGGTCAGCTTTCCAGAGGTTGGCATTTCCTGAGAAAATCACTCAAATGAGTTCGGTTAGCTAGCGGTCACTTGCTCAGCTAGCCGAACTACACCCAGAACTTCAGATTTTCTAAAGTGAAAACTCTAAATCTAAACTCCTTGAGTTCAAATCACTTCAATAACAAACCAAATCATAGAAGGTGCATATACTTGCCTTTGTTCGAGGATTAATTAAAAAAAGCCCCTTGTTTAGCTTGATTGAGATGGAAACTTCTCAACTTGAATCCCTCTTTTCAAGCCTATTTTATGAAAACATGCAAGATACAACTCCTATGAGTTATATGAGCTAGAAACCATCCTTATGCATTCTATAGAACTTGAAAATCCTATAAAGGATTCAAACACTTCCTTGTAATCCCTGTGGAGAGAAATTTGAACTTTCTCGCAAGCTTTATCTCCAAGAAAACTCAAGAAGAAGATAAAGAAGATGAAGTGGATTGAGTCCTCTTCAGAACCACATGAAAACCCTCCCATCTTGATGCTTGATGGAGAGAAAATGGAAGGGAGAAGAAGAAAAGAGTCTAGGGTTTGCTTTTGAGTTGGAAATGAGTAAATGAGCTCATTGAAGCTCATCTTATCCCTTATAAGGGGGTCTTTTACAACTAGGCCCTCCATCTCCTATCTCACTTACAATTCGAGTCGTCATTTGATTTAATTTTCGTCGAACAACTTCGAGTCTTTAATTGAAGTTAACGTATTCGTCAAGATACACGTTTTAGTCTCAAGAGTTTTCGTATTCGAGAAAATACTCGAAAATTCATATTACGAAAAAGTCCTTGGTTCTCTTGTTTGAGTCTAAACTCTATTCAATTCATTCAATCTTCTTTATTACCATTTTGTTAAGCCTAAGTCATTCATTTTAGGCTAATTCAATTCCATTTGGTCATAAACCATCATTAGCTTAATTAAACATATTTAATTAGCTTAATTTCCAATCAATTAGAGTTAATCTCAATTAACTCGGGATGGAGCCTAACATGGTAGCTGGCCCAATGACTAAACCGTTGCCTAGAGTGATTTTTTTCATTGCACGTAAGAAACATCAAAATGGGATTGAGATTCATGTAATATGTTAATAGTAAGTGGGAGTGTATCTTCATTTTCATGGTGATACTAATAAATATTACTGTATTGTTCTTTATGTTCATGTTCATTGCATATCATACTATTTTCTTTTGGCAAACAAACTATGCGTATGCATTTATTACATACGCGGTGTCAGCAGGCGGAGTCATCTTAATTGCACAAATTGACCGTCTCGATCATCTTTGTGATAGTTGGGTTGAGGTGCGCTTGGGAGATATACATATCTTCATTGTCATTGGGTGATAATGATGGTGTGTAGTCCTATATGATAAACACTTTAGATCACACGAACACTACGGTGGTGTTGGACTTGCGGACATGGTTTAAAATCGCGGTTCGCGGTCATCGCGTCGCGGTTCGCGGTTATCTCGGTTCGCGGTCATCGCGTCACGGTTCGCGGTTGTCGCGGTCCATCGCTGAGCGAATTTTTATTTGACCCCAAAAAAATCAGAAAAAATATCCAAAAAATTCAAAATATTATAAAATGATAGAAAACAATGTTTATTTTCATTAGTGTACACTTTAAAGCAAAATAACGGTCCCCTCAAGTTATAACATCTTGTATCATGACTGTATCGATGTATATACTGAAATAAGCTGAAATGTCATAAATTTTACATAATGCAACCATAATTTTGGACAAACTAATAATGTTAAACATTTAAAGTCTATAATTTAGCAATAATACTAATAGAGTTAGTGCATGTGCAATACTCAACTCAATAACTCCATCATCAAGGTGTACTCGCCTTCAAATTTCAAGTTTAAAGTAACATTTTACCACATCAAAATGCATTAACTTGCTAACCTAAAGTAGTGGAGTTTGGACAATAGTAACTTACCTTGGCTTGATTTTTAGGACAATAAAAGTATTTAACTCAATAAAAGACTTAGATAGTTGTATTTTATACAAACTTTTAAACAAAAAAAAATTTGGATTTAAATAAATAAATTTAAAAAAAAAAAAACGAAAGTGCTAAAATCTACAATATGGTGCTCCAAGACTCTAGATCTAACAATCCTCAAGCATTTCTAAGCTATTTTGAGGTCCAATCTTGAAAAAAAAAACTTAAAAGTCACAAAAATCTTGCCAAATAATATCTCTTGACTTCCTTATTCTTTCCGGCGGAGAAATCTACCAAATTCTTGATAGAGTCTTGAGTTTTGGAGCTCGGAGAGATCACACACAATGAGAGGAAGGCTTAGGCTCGGTTTGGAGAAGGAAAAAATGAAAAAGGAGTAAAATCACAACTCAAAAAAAAAAAAAAAAACTGTCGGCCGATATTTTGGCCGATATTTTCAAAATATCGGCCATTATAACGGTAACGGCCGATATTTTGAAAATAACGGTCATAACGGGCGTTATTTTGGCGATATTTTGTCCATAACGCTAATGTTAGCGTTATGAGCAAAATATCGTCGCGGTCGCGGCCGTTACCGTTACATAACGGCCGTTATGTAACGGTAACGGCCGTTATTTTGAACCATGCTTGCGGATGAAGAATTAGATCCCCATAAGGATCATTAACAAGAAATACCCTTGGGCTAGTCAAGTTGCCTGTGATTTAACCGGGTTTAATAGCCAGTGTGGTGAAAAACTTGCACAATGTCGATTGACCCAATTGCGATTCATTCGCGTATCCACTGAGGCACATGGTTTTATCCTTAAGTATTTTCTTATGGACTGTACCTATGAGTGAAAGGATATACCCCAAGTTGTTGATGTTGGGTGATTGTCAGCCCTATAGGCGACTCGTGAATTGGTGTGTCCTTTGTGGATCCTAGAAATCATGTACCCTCAACTATTCACCTCTGCATTGGGTGAATAAGTCTCGATGTTCGCTACTTCAGCTGCAGATTGGCCATGGACCCGATTATATGGGGACATTCGAGCCGCCGTGGTAGGAAAACAATTGAGATGATATTGAGCTTCATATGAGCGTGAGGAAGAGCTTTTGGTATCACACTCATTGTTAATTGTATGCTTGCCCCTCTTATCCGCAGTGGCAATATCGAGTGATTTTTTACAAAGAAAAATTGAAAATTATATTATGTAAATAGTATATTTTAGGAGACCTTTTGAAAATGGCTTGTTGAAAATTTATTTTACTCGAATATAAGCGGGATAAGCATATATGATTGGGTTGGATGTAGCTCAAGGGTGCGAGATACATTCTATCTGGTGTGGCCAAGTGGGTCTAAGGTAGACATATAACGTGATGGAGAGGAGGATTCGCTAGACGTATGGTGGCTTAGCGTACATTCTCTCATGAGATGTGTAGTCAATATAGTCCCACTCCCTAGGTCCCATTTGTATGAATGAGTGAGCTTTTGTGATGGTGGATCTATGTCTTGAAAGTAAAGTTCGTTCGATGCGAGTAAGAGATGTTTTACTAGTGGGTTTGGGCCGCCTGTCGTGTCCAAGGTTGAAAAACTTGCGACCTGGACTCGACTCATCCAATGCAAAAGAATTGACTCGAATAGTGTTCACGCGGAGACTCGGGAGAGTCATGCTTTTTTTATAAAAATAATCTCAAAAATATTTAAAAATGAATCCATTACTTATAAAATAAAAAATACATTTACTTCATGATTTATAATAATATATTCAAATAAATAAATTTATATATGCAATAAAAGTACTACAATAAGGAAAATAAAAAAAAATATTACATATTATATAATTTGTTAGTCCAAGTATAGAATATAAAAGATCAAATATAAGTCTCAAATTACATTACATGCCGTCATCATTTTTAAATTACCAACTCCAAACCTCATGCATAATTACTTATAAATATACTTTAATTATTTAAAAATTAGATTTGCCTATTAAATTGTTTGGAATGCAAACAACCTTTTAAAATGAGAAGACTCGGCCGAGACTCTCTCATTTTTTAATCCGTCATTCGTCCAAATGAAATGACTCGGGAGAGTTAAGAGTCAACTGAGAGAGTTTTCCAACCATTGCCATGTCAACAGACATGACCCCAACCACTAAAATAAAAAAAGGAAAAAAAATGCCCCTCACTTGAATACTTCTTTTGTTTCCTCTCCTTAGACGAGGAAACAGAAAAAGGCCATTTGAGATTTCTTTATCTCCATCCTCAAATGACTAGTTTTCCTTTGGCTATATAGAATTGGCGACAAAGTAGAGAAATATAGATATGAGAATCCTCACCATCTCCCTCCTTTTGGATAAATCATATACCCTTAGAAAGAGTTCTAAGCAATCATTGATTGAGCGGGAGAAACTTCTAGTGAAACCCCTTTAGCCTTTTGATGAATACACAACCTCATTCTTCGCGTGGATCAGTCTTGCATTGTAGCGGACTCATGTCACTCGATCCAAAACTTCCGCAACGATTTTCGCCCAACTGTTAGGACCCAAGAGAGCCCTCACAAGTGGTAAGGGGAAGCCCTCACAAGTGGGAAGAAGTGCTCACAAAGTGGGAAGGATAGCCCAAACATGTGGGAAGAGTGGCATACACAGGGATCGAGTCCTGGGCATCCGAGTGATGTAAAAGACAAAAAACCGCGGTTACGGTTTGGTTAACGGTTTTCCAAATTGATCGGTTAACCGAACCGTTACACTCCTATATAGTATGCATTACAAAATAATTCTATTTCTTATAAAGACTTTTGTATTAGATTATTAAAGGATATGACGTAAAAAGTAAACTTTTATATAAAAATCTGTGAAAACATGGGTGAAAAGCAAGCACATTATCTCTTTAAGTAGCTATATATCATTGTGGTCCCACTATGATTTCAAACGTCCATGGTTCTTATTGTATAAGAGAAGTGGGTCTCATTATGACTCCTAACATTATATTACAAATATAACGCGGTCCAATCATTATTACCAACATTTGGTGATCCCCGCCCTAGTTACTGGCACTTGATGGGCTCCATGCTGGTTACTCATATTAGATGGGTCCTACAATTGTTACATTAGGCAAGTCAAATTTTTATTACCAACTTTATATTTTGTAACCATAATTACCAATTTTCCATCACTAAATGGGTCATGTTGTGAGAAATCAACATTTGATTAAGTCACAATGTACCAAATGACTTCCTTATTGATTGCCATGATTATGTTAGTTACTGTAATTGCTAAAATCAAATGGGTGCTACAATGATTTGTGTATCAATTGGAGCCCTCAACAATGTCTACTCCAGATGTGTTGCCCTATGGTCACTAACAATTGGCAGGCCTCACCTCAATTAAACAACATTAATTAGAATATTCCATAATTCTTAACATTAATGATCCATTGAATTCGATTGTTAGATGGGTCCCATCGTGAGTGCTAAAAACAAGATGAATCCTATCATTATCCCAAATATTAGATTGATTCCACCACAGTAAGAATCATTTGGTGTGTTCATTGAGATCCCAAATTTTAAAAAAATAAATACAACAATTAAAAATATTAGATGGTTCTATTAGATTACCAATGGATTGCATCAAATGAATTTCATTTTAATTACCACTATTTAATGACTTTCATGTGATTTAACAGGTCTCATAGTAGATCAATCATTTCAACCTATCACTCCATTTTTCATTTTCAGCATAGTAAGATCCTTATAAACACATCAGGTAAGGACATGTTAGAATTTATAGAAATTGCCAAACATTATAGTATGCACAATATTTTATAGAGAAATTTACCAAAAAAATACATTAGATGCACTCTAGACTGGTATTCCCGCCACAAAAAAATCTATTTTTCTCTTCAGCTATTTTTTCGAGGTTCGATATCCACTTTCCGTGAGGGTTTCCCTAAACAGTCGCAGGTGGAAAAAACAGTTTTCTGTCATCTTCTTCTTTCCTCCTCTCTTCCGCAAACCTAATTCAATGAGTAATCCAACAGGGAATAATAATACAGGAAGGAGAACCATGAGAGGTGTTTGTTTCGCTTTAGAGACACCATGAAATGAATCTGCCATATCCATATACCCAGAATCAGGCCTGGTAAGTATACCTCATAACTGTGTCAATTTGAGTATACCCCAGAATCAGTAATGCTCGATCCAATCTCCGCAATTTCAAGATTTACCGTTGGAGCCAGTGAGTAAATGCCTGCAATGATAAGAGATCTCATTCTAGTTTTTAATTAGACTTGTTATGGATGAGGTTGCCATCACAGTCAAATTTCTGTGGAGGTTGGAATTCAAGTATGCATAATTCAGGCCTATTGATGAAATGAAGATCAACCATGACTCCAATTTGTCGAAAATGGTACTGTGATGTGCCACCGCCAAAACCTCCTCCTGCAGGAAGCTTGCCCACCCCATACATTTGGAGTTCTAAATGACCAGTCAATCACATTCTTCAAAGGCGCTGATAGCATAATAACAAGGAAAAGGCAAGGAAAAATATCGATCTAGGCCATATCCGTCATCTTCCTCATCCTCTTCTTTCCACCAATTGTCCATTTACAATCCCTTCTTCTTCCTCAGGTCCCCATGTTATCCACCAAACCAATTTGGCATTTTCTCTTCATTTGGTCTTCCCCATTGGATTGGGTCTTCTAAAGAGAGGAGGAAGAAGATGTCGGAAACTCTTTTCTTTGGCTTGAGGAGGGTTGATATTACCCTCACCTGTTTAGAGGAGGGTTGATATCGAAAAAT
Source organism: Camphora micrantha (assembly GCA_003546025.1). Classification (NCBI taxonomy): domain Eukaryota; kingdom Viridiplantae; phylum Streptophyta; class Magnoliopsida; order Laurales; family Lauraceae; genus Camphora; species Camphora micrantha. Next base: position 31,083,988 of record QPKB01000007.1, on the reverse strand, counting down.
AAGTATATAAAAAAAAAGAAGGATCTTTTGTTGGGAAGACCTACTTGGAACGAGGGAAACTAAAGTGACCTTTTTTGTCAAGGGTCCATCTAATGTGTTTTTTTTGGGTAAAATCCTCTATTTTATATTATAACAATATATTTTTTTTGGGATAATAAAATCTGAGAATATTTTTCGCATACATCCAAACACCAGCTAATCTTCTCATTGTACATTTCATGGCTCTTTAGACAAGGGGAGCATTTATCCATGTGTTTGTTTATCTTAAGGGTATTATTATTAGTGAAGTTAAGGTAGCGAACGATGGCCCATGCATTTCTCATTTATTCTTTGCAGATGATAGTTTTATCTTCTACAAATCTTCCCTAAAAGAGAAGCAAGAGAAATTAAAGATTTACTTGAAGACGATTGTGAAGCCTCCGGACAACTTATAACAACAAATCTGCCATTTACTTCAGCAAGAGTGCTAGTGAAAAAGACAAATCCAAAGTTACAATTCTAGGTATGAGATTCATGGATAAAAATGCGAAATATTTAAGGAATCCGCTGACGATGAGTACGAGAAAACGCATATTAGCTTTCATTCCTTGGTTAAGAAAATTAAATGAAAGATTAACTCATGACAACTCGTTACTTTCTCAAGTGGGAAGGAGTACCCTTATAATTAGATGGATGGCTTTGACTGTTCTCAGTTTACAACATGTTAGTATCACAACTTCATGATAAAACTACCGAAATAATTGATAATTTTTTAGACCATTTTGGTGCTGTACGACTGGTAAGAGAAGAAGAAAATGCATACAGTTAAATGAAAGGAGATTTGAAAACCTATAACCTCACAAGCTAGAAATACCAACACAGGTTGCTTAGGGCCTGTCTGGCATTATGTTGGATGTTCCCCAGTTCCCACAGAACAGTCATTATTTAAGAAAAGAAACTCCAACCTTCTTAATCTTTTTGTACTTTGCCCTATCTTTTCAAATTCCAATTGCAGAAATCCATTATAATAATAATAAAAAAATTCTAGAATACATACTTCAATAAGAGGTAAAAAAAAAAAAAAAAAAGAAGCAGAAGAAAATAATATCTAAAGAAAATTCAACAAAATAAAAAAAAGAATATCTCTTTTTTTTTCTTTTTCTTTTGTGTTTTTCTGCATTGTCACAAAGTCTCTTCATCAAAAGCCATTTCAGAAAAAAATGCAGTTGGAGAAGCATTGCTCACAGAATATCCAACATGGTAACTTCAGCCACCCGAGACCGAAGATCAATTTCCAAAGTCCTTAATGCAGGATATTTCACATCCAAAATGGTACACAATAATTATGAAGCAAAGAGATTAAAAAGAAAAAAGAAAAGAAAGGAAATCAAACAAAAAATCTAATTACTAATTAGAAAATCCCATCATCAGTCTTGACCAAATAAGAAACAAACGAGCAAAAAGCTTATACTGTAATAAATTATACAAAAAACTAACCTTTACTTATTAAACTGCTTTCTCCTCTGCAGGGGTGGGCATGAGTTTCTCCACTTTCTCCACTCTTGTACAATAAAAAAGTCTCAGAAAAAAGCATCTCTTTCTTGCCCTTTTGTAATCTGCACCCCTTGCTTTCTCCTCTTCATCCAATAAATAATCTAAAAAAAAAAAAAAAAAAAGGCATGTAAAAAAAAAATGGTGTGGGAAGCTGATCTCAATTAACCAGCAAAGACTTTCATATCTTACAAGAACTCCAGTTTGCCTTCTTGTTTGGGTACTCGCTGTGCCAATCTCCATCTGCCAAAGTAGCATATGCCATTCTGTATTCAATTAGCTGTACGTCGCATACAAGAATCGCTAACATAATTCGACTATGGAGTTGATTGACGACGAACTTCCCTATGTCAACATGACTCAGTCACATAATGGGTGACTGGATCATGAAAACCACTTCTGACCTGTTCTCTAGAGAAGAGAAATTTTCTTTTGTTGACATGGATTCTGGTGAAACAATGCCTTTTCTGACTTAATTTGCTGCTAATCCAACTAGTTATAGAAGAAGATGAAGAGGACCAATCTATTTACACATTCTATAAAGAAGTAAATGATTATTAACTATTTTCAAACATAAAAGATAAATTATACATCACTTTTCACTCACGTGTAGACCCAATGTGTCAGAATCCATCAGACCTAGTGACTGAATGAGGCCTGCCCAGGTCCTGATTTTTGAACCATTATTGTTGTGACAACAAGATCGACCATCAGTAAAATGGATCAAGACGGATTTCTCATGCAACAAACCCATCTAATTGAAAAGCCAAACTGAAAGACATACAGTTGATGAACTCCTCTTCAAAAAATTAATATTCTGCCACAGAAAATCAACTAAGGCAGCAAAATGGTAAAACAAGTATCAAGCAAATTTAGAGCAACTTAAATGCAACATTCTTTTTATAACAAAACTGTATGGAGAAGAAACAACTTATAAAATGCCCACCAACATCATAAATATCTTCCTATTATGTATAACCAATCTTTTTCGTACATGCCCAATCCAACATTAAAAGGGTCATTGCCTCATCAAACTTCTCTCAATAAAAAACATGAAACCATAGAATAAGGGAATCACCCTCGAAAAACAAGTTTCACAATTTGTTTACAAAAAGAAATAATGTGATGTCCTTACATTTCAAACATCAGTTGCTCCGATCAAAATGTAAACAAATAGACAAACAAATTTGTTGCTTTTCCCCATAATAAGTCATAACTCATCTCAATTTCTCAATTTTCATACATCCTTTGTAAGTTTCTTTGAGATCAGGAACGTCATCCAAGTACTGAAGTACAAACTTCTTCAAGAATAATCTTTCCGACATCTGTGCTACTGAGAGGAAGTTAACACCCTCTTCTAGTAATCCTTTAGACTTCAAGATCTTCAAAAAATTATGTCGAGGTGGCAACCTCTTCTCCAAGCTGTACATAAATAACACGGGGCGCGACCGAAGCTCAGAAGGCTCACACCCAAGCTCATCCAAGAAGAAGCGCATCAAAGCCTGGAACTTCCTCTCCGACACAGACAAGAACAAGGGAGCCTTTAGGAAGGCGGAGAAAACATCTTCTTCCGACCAACCAAAGCTCTTTAACATCTTGACCTTAGCTTCTATTGTAGCTTTACTCAATGACCTCAATACATAAGTCGCACAAAAGAACATTGGAGACCCACGCTTGAATCCAATTTTCTCAACCCGGACGGCCACATCTTCAAGACGATCAGGATTAAGGGCGAACATTTGAGTGTGTAGCACCAGACAGCTCGAGATCTGGCTGTCAATAGCACCATATCGACGCAGTATCTCAATGTTGGGCATAATGATCTCATGGAGATTGCAGCGGCACAGCCTCCTCCCTCTCTTTAGAACCCTAATCACATCATCATCATTCTGAAGGAGTGTTCTAAGGAAATCAATTTTGGGTCTGATATGATTGTCAATATGATTGTCAATGCTATAATGGAGCAAGGCAGGGCATTTGGCAACAAGGTCTGCAAAGGAAGCACCAGATTTTCCCCAGTTGTTCTTGAAAGAAGATGAATTTGGGTTTGACGGTCTTCTCGACGTTGGAAGCGAGGATACGGGGAAAACTGGAGATGAGTTTTTTGATGTGGGTGTCTTCAAAATCGCTCTTTTTGAGGAATCCAATTACAGAGTCTGGGTTTTCGGGAGATTTTAGTCTTGTTAGGGATGTGGAGGCATTAATAGCATTTTCTCTTGAAAACCCACATCTTTCTACGAGGTAATCGACCATGAAATGAGTTTGGGGAAGAGGGTTTTCACCAATAGCAGTTGAAAATAAAAGGAGGGTTCTGAAATTGGTGAAATCTCTACTAGCTGCGCTTCTTCTCAAGAAGACGCAGCGATGAGAAATACAGGAATACATTGCAGGAGAAAATATGAATTTGGCTTACTTGAACTCTCGTAAAAGGAAGCTCGATTGTCTTCTAAGCCTGCCTCTCTCCATGTCTCTCTCTCAAAGGAGCACTTCTGCGAAACATAAACCCTCTTAAAAATCACTGTCTCCACACTTTTGGAGCCCATTGTCTGGTTAGTTGTGTGTGAAATTTTACATTTTCAGTCTCACACTTTTTGAGCCCGTCAAAACTTAAACCCTCTTACACTATGTTTAGGAACGAGGGAAAATGGAGAGAAGAAAAAAAATAGGGGAAAATTGAGGGAATATGTTAATGGATGGTGTTCGGGAAGGGGAAAGGGAAAGTGGAGGAGAGAAATGAAGGGGGAAAATTTGTGTGGGGCCATCAAAAAATTTTCTCCTCAAAAGTGAGGGGAAAATGAGGAGCAAGCAAAGAGGGGATTTTTGCTAAAATGACTAAAATATTGATTTTGAAATGGTAATCTTCCTACTTTTTGACTTTTTGAAATACCGTTTTTGATAATTTTCTATCTACCTCACAAACAAACAAAATCCTAATTTTTTCACTTTTCTTTCCCCTACCTTTTACTATTCAAACAAGTGATTGTAACTATTTTGTTCTACAAGCAGATGGTGGAATTTGGCTCAAGACCCATACAATAGGACTACAACTTTAAGCTGATAGGATTTTTGAGTAGGGAAACATTGGTGGAGGATGAAAGATCCTCACTTCAAATTATAAATGATCATTCCCATGCACTCTTTCTAGATTAAATCTCAGTAACTTCAGTTGCGTCCTTCACTCTGAGCCCACTACTTTAGAAGGCAATTCCTATAAATCTTAAGTTAAGAAATTAGGCCCAAAATGTGAGCATCTTAATAGAAACCATTCACTGCCTTCGATGGATGAAGAAAAAATCGATATATCAAAATATTTGCCAATTGGGAGAGGTGAATCATCAAAATTTTATAACGTGATTATATTGCTACAAAAAATAGCTTTATAGGTCATTGTATTTCTCCCTCTTTTTTCTTGACAACAGCCTAGGGGCCTAGCATTAGAAAAGTGGGTTGTGGGTTGGGGCCCACTGCCATGTCAGCAAACATGGCCCCAACTTTTAAAATAAGCAAAAAAGAAAAAAATGCCCCTCACTTGAATACTCTCTCCGTTTCCTCTCCTTCAACGAGGAAACGGAAAAACGTCTTTAGAGATCTCTTTATTGTCATCCTCAAAAGGTTGTTTTTCCTTTGGCTATATAAAGAGATGGTGAGGAAGAGTGGAAATACAGACTTGAGAATCCTTACATTCTTCCTCCTTTTAGATTATTATATGCCTTTGAAAAGAGTTCTGAGAAACCATTGAGGAAACCATAAGAGGAAGAAACTTGTCTTTAAGATCCAATCCAACAATTAGCTCATTCATCAGGCATCCATCCTTAAGCCTGTGGCCAATAGGAAGTGATTGAGTGGGATAGATTTCTAGTAAATCTCATATGGCTTCTTGGCGAATACACATTATCATCCTTCTCGCGGATCTCTTACGTTGTAACGAACTCGTATTACTCAGATCTGAAGCTTCCACAACAATCTCCAACCAACAATGGTATCAAAGTTTTTTGAGATGAAAGATTTAGGTGAGGCCGATTTTGTCCTACGAGTTAAGATCATACAGGATCGTAAAAGGCACATGCTTGGCTTTCCTAAAGTCAATATACTGAAAATGTATTACATAAGTTTCACATGTCAAATGTCAAACCAGTCAATACCCCAATAGATAAAAGTTACAAGCTTAGTAAAGAACAATGCCCTCAAACTAATGATGAGGTTCATTAAATGAATCGGATACCCTATGCTAATGCTTAAACGGATTATCAGATATGTAAAAGGCACAAAGAATGTCATGCTTTGTTATCAAGGCGACGATCTTACAATGTAGGCAGATACTGACACATCTTTATCAGATGATCTGGATGATTCAAAGCCTATATCAGGATATATTTTCTTACTGGGTGGGGGAGCTGTTTCATGTTCCAATAAGAAATAGAACTTGGTTGCAAAGTCTACTATGAAATTTGAATATGTTGCTAGTTCTGCAACTGCAATAGGAGCTATCTGTATTCTACGACTGTTATTAAACTTAGACAGTGTTCCGAGTGCAAAAAACCCTTTTACACCAAACGTGGACATTTCAACGGCTATATTCCTTGCAAAGAATCTAGAATTTCATTAGAAATCGAAGCATATAGCCAGGGAGTATCATTTTGTCCACGAAACAATAAAAGATAAAGAAATCGTCATTTCCTATATTCCTTTACGAGAAATGGTATGTCACGACTTGAGCCCAAGATCGGATTACTCAGGGCTAATCTCGGGTCGCAAGTCCATCATACTTACTCCTATAAACTCCGAATTAACCGAAGTTAAGACAAAATCCACAAGGGATCAATCATACGTGCCTGTCAAATGTACATTTTTGCGGAAATCTATATACATTGACGATTGTGGAATATATACAAGTACTTTACATTATAAGTAAAGTTCAATACACACATTTCATTTCTTATCCAAGTCAACCACTGCATATTCAAATATAATGCAAGTGACATCTATATCTATCTACTATTCAAAATGAATATACAAAAGTATTTATCAAACATTTCCAAATTGTTCATTCTTTGGCACTCCGACTCATGTCCATTCCATCAATCCTCTTGGAGGAATCAGATTGGCCTCCTCCTCTGGTGGCACGGGCTCTACATGACCAGCACGGGCAACTGGGCCTGTAGTCATTCGTTTTGATTCAATTAAGCTATTCCAAAGAGGAAGTAGTCTTTCAGTTTTTCCTAACGGAAGCAGTCAGTCATTTCATATTCATTCATTCATTGTTTACATTCAATTCATTGATTTCATTGAGTACATATTAGGTGGCTTATCAAATGGGACTTTTCAGTCCATAATATATGGCTTTTCATTCAATAAATGGCTTCATTACATGACTTATCAATTTAGTGACTTTTCAGTTTATACTGTGTGGGATCTACCAGAGTCTTGATCAGATATCACTGGCATCACCACAGAGCTCCAGAACACCCCATCTATCTACTGCAGTATGATCGTTCATTAATTCATTGTTACATTGGTAACTTATTCATTATTCAGTAATTCATTTAGTATTCATTTCAGCTCAATAATGAGCTTAAGAAACTACTATGTAGTGCCAGACTCATATACCAAATCGAACTAGTACTTCTATTCAAGTCTAATCTAATTCTAATCAATTATCTAAACCAACCAATTGACTGAAACGTTCGTTATCAATGTACATGTTATTGTCGATAACATCACTTTAATTGAATTTGTACATTAAGATAACCTTAGCTAACACCTATGAAGGTTTAGATATCATTCACACTAGTCTTAGTTATTAGGCTTTCATTTCAGAAAAATCAAACTTCAATCTGAATTTTTCTCAAGTTCGGTCAGCTGGGCGATTACCTAGCGGTTAACCGCATTCTGAAAGGCGGCTAACAGAATTACATTCGGTCAGCTTTCCAGAGCATTGCAATTTCTGATGCATTTTTCTCAATGCGGTCACCTTAGCGGTTACATACTCGGCTAGCCGCACTTTCAAACTTGGCTAGCCGAATCCAATTCGGCTACCCAGCCGTTAGTTTTCCAGAAGCTCGTCTTCTGATGGGAATTACTGACTTAATCTCGGTCTGTTTGGAATTCACAAATTTGGCTAACCGAAGTTTGGCGGTCAGCTCATGGTCAACTTTCCAGAGGTTGACATTTCCTGAGAAAATCACTCAGATGAGTTCGGTTAGCTGGCGGTCAGCTGCTCGGCTAGCCGAACTACACCCAGAACTTCAGATTTTCTAAAGTGAAAACTCTGAATCTGAACTCCTTGAGTTCAAATCACTTCAATAACAAACCAAATCATAGAAGGAGCATATACTTGCCTTTGTTCGAGGATTAATTGAAAAAAGCCCCTTGTTTAGCTTGATTGAGATGGAAACTTCTCAACTTGAATCCCTCTTTTCAAGCCTATTTTATGAAAACATGCAAGATACAACTCCTATGAGTTATATGAGCTAGAAACCATCCTTATGCATTCTATAGAACTTGAATATCCTATAAAGGATTCAAACACTTACTTGTAATCCCTGTGGAGAGAAATTTGAACTTTCTCTCAAGCTTTCTCTCCAAGAAAACTCAAGAAGAAGATGTAGTGGATTGAGTCTTCTTCAAAACCACATGAAAACCCTCCAATCTTGATGCTTGATGGAGAGAAAATGGAAGGGAGAAGAAGAAAAGAGTCTAGGTTTGCTTTTGAGGTGGAAATGAGTAAATGAGCTCATTGAAGCTCATCTTATCCCTTATAAGGGGGTCTTTTACAACTAGGCCCTCCATCTCCTATCTCACTTACAATTCGATTCAAACGAAAGGTCATTTGATCTAATTCCCGTCGAATAACTTCGAGTCTTTCATTAAAGTTATCATATTCGTCAAGATACACGTGTTGGTGTCAAGAGTTTTCGTAGTTGACAAAATACGCGAAAATTCATATTTACGAAAAAGTCCTTAGTTCTCTTGTTTGAGTCTAAACTCCATTCAATTCATTCAATCTTCTTTATTACCATTTCGTTAAGCCTAAGTCATTCATTTTAGGCTAATTCAGCTTCATTTGGTCATAAACCATCATTAGCTTAATTAAACATATTTAATTAGCTTAATTTCCAATCAATTAGAGTTAATCTCAATTAACTTGAGACGGGGCGTAACATGGTAGTTGGCCCAATGACTAAACCATTGCCTAGAGTTATTTTTTTCATTGCACGTAAGAAACATCAACATGGGATTGAGATTCATGTAATATGTTAATAGTAAGTGGGAGTGTATCTTCATTTTCATGGTGATACTAATAAATATTACGCTGTTGTTCTTTATGTTCATATTCATTGCATCTCATACTATTTTCTTTTGGCAAACACACTATGCGTATGCATTTATTACATACGCGGTGTCAACAGGCGGGGTCATCTTAATCGCACAAATTGACCGTCTCGATCATCTTTGTGATGGTTGCGTTGAGGTACACTTGGGAGATATACATATCTTCATTGTCATTGGGTGATAATGATGGTGTGTAGTCCTCTGTGATTTACCACTTCAGATCACAAGAACGCTACGGTGGTGTTGGACTTGCGGATGAAGAATTAGATCCCCATAAGGATCATTAACAAGAAATACCCTTGGGCTAGTCAAGTTGCCTATAATTTAACCGGGTTTAATAGCCAGTGTGGTGAAAAACCTGCACATTGTCGATTGACGCAATTGCGATTCATTCGCGTATCCACTGAGGCACATGGTTTTATCAAGTATTTTCTTATGGACTGTACCTATGAGTGAAAGGATATACCCCAAGTCCTTGACGTTGGGCGATTGTCAGCCCTATAGGCGACTCGTGAATTGGTGTGTCCTTTGTGGATCCTAGAAATCATGTACCCTCAACTATTCACCTCTGCGTTGGGTGAATAAGTCTCGATGTTCGTTACTTCAGCTGTGGATTGGCCATGGACCCGATTATATGGGGACATACGAGCGGCCGTGCTAGGAGAACAATTGAGATGATATTGAGCTTCGTATGAGCGTGAGGAAGATCTCTTGGTATCGCACTCATTGTTAATTGTATGCTTGCCCCTCTTATCCACCGCGGCAATATCGAGTGATTTTTTGATTTTTTACAAAGAAAATTTGAAAATTATATTATGTAAATAGTATATTTTAGGAGACCTTCTGAAAATGGCTTGTTGAAAATTTATTTTACTCGAATATAAGCGGGATAAGCATATATGATTAGGTTGGATGTAGCTCAAGGGTGTGAGATACATTCTATCTGGTGTGGCCAAGTGGGTCTAAGGTAGACATATGATGTGATGGAGAGGAGGATTCACTAGTCGGATGGTGGCTTAGCGTACATTCTCTCATGAGATGTGTAGTCAATATAGTCCCACTCCCTAGGTCCCATTTGTATGAATGAGCTTTTGTGATATGGTGGATCAATGTCTTGAAAGTAAAGTTCGTTCGATTCGAGAAGGAAATGTTTTACTAGTGGGTTTGGGCCGACTGCCGTGTCCAAGGTTGAAAAACTTGCGACCAGGACTCGACTCATCCAATGTAAAAAAATTGACTCGAATAGTGTTCACGCGGAGACTCAGGAGACTCATGCTTTTTTTTATAAAAATAATCTCAAAAATACTTAAAAATGAATCCATTACTTATAAAATAAAAAATACATTTACTTCATGATTAATAATAATCAATTCAAATAAATAAACTTATATATGCAAAAAAAGTACTACAATAAGGAAAATAAATAAAATATTACATATTATATAATTTGTTAGTCCAAGTATCGAATATAAAAAATCAAATATAAGTCTCAAATTTCAATACATGCCGTCATCATTTTTAAATTACCAACTCCAAACCTCATGCATAATTACTTATAAATATACTTTAATTTTTTAAAAATTAGATTTGCCTATTAAAATTGTTTGGAATGCAAACAACCTTTTAAAATGAGAAGACTCGGCCGAGACTCTCTCATTTTTTAATCCGTCATTCGTCCAAATGAAATGACTCGGGAGAGTTAAGAGTCAACTGAGAGAGTTTTCCAACCATTGCCATGTCAACAGACATGACCCCAACCACTAAAATAAAAAAATAAAAAAAAATGCCCCTCACTTGAATACTTCTTTTGTTTCCTCTCCTTAGACGAGGAAACAGAAAAAGGCCATTTGAGATTTCTTTATCTCCATCCTCAAATGACTAGTTTTCCTTTGGCTATATAGAATTGGCGACAAAGTAGAGAAATATAGATATGAGAATCCTCACCATCTCCCTCCTTTTGGATAAATCATATGCCCTTAGAAAGAGTTCTAAGCAATCATTGATTGAGCGGGAGAAACTTCTAGTGAAACCCCTTTAGCCTTTTGATGAATACACAACCTCATTCTTTGCGTGGATCAGTCTTGCATTGTAGCGGACTCATGTCACTCGATCCAAAACTTCCGCAACGATTTTCGCCCAACTGTTAGGACCCAAGAGAGCCCTCACAAGTGGTAAGGGGAAGCCCTCACAAGTGGGAAGAAGTGCTCACAAAGTGGGAAGGATAGCCCACACATGTGGGAAGAGTGGCATACACAGGGATCGAGTCTTAGGCATTCGAGTGACATGGAATTGCGAACTAGTAACTAACCCCTTACGCTATAGGTCATTGTTAGTCATGTGATACCATCAAAATACAAGGTCTAAGTGAAATAGTAGTTCTTACAGTGAGTAACTTTCATGGGATCTTTTGCAAATGTCCAATGGATTTAATTTGGGTAGATCTACAATGCATCAATGGTGCAATGTCATTCTTCAATGTATGATGGGGCCGACCTTTTCAAAATCTAAGTTGATTGCTTGCAACACCTTATGTAGTGATCAACTTTTAAGTTATTACTCAAATCAGTAAGATAGCCACCGTTGGATTAGCAACATTTAGAACAGGGGATGAACTTGCTCTATTTTCTTGTTTCCTAATAGAAATAGGGAATTCCTCATGTGTGGTCAATTTAATGGCTGGCTTACTGAAATTAACTTTGAGAGTTTAGTTACGATGAATACAATGAGTGTTAGGGCTGGTAAACGGAGTGAATGATGGACTCGATTCTTCCCTCTCTCCCGCTGCCTCCGCCCCGGGTCTTTCGGGGTACGGCGGAGGGGAGGAGAAGAAAAGATAAGGGTATCGACATCTTTCTCTTTTTTTTGTACGGGTATGCCGATTTCACTTTTCCACTTGGAATTTAGAAACGGTGATCCGAAGATCCACCTTCACAAGTAGAAAGGGGAAATGAAACTTTTTCTAGTTTCCCATTGCACACATATTTTAAGAAAAGAGACAAAAGATTTTTTTATATGCCGTGAAAGGCGATTTCATTTGTTTACCGTAAAAGGCGATTTTGCCGTAAAAGGCGATTTACAAATCTTATCCATTATGAAAGACAAGAGTTGTGATTTTTGTCTCTAAAAGAAAAATAAAGTACAATAGAAATCAAGAAAAGGAATCTGACTTCTCATTCGATTGTGGGGACACGTTCAGATCGACGGTCGCGAGTCATGTATGGGCTCCTCCATCGTCCATGTAGATGAGAACACGATGCTTGGATTCTTGGCTTGGCTTTTTGAACCTCAGATTTTTAAAGGACAAAGACCAAGAGAAGGTCTTATATCTGATAAAAAGCTAAGTAAACGGGCTGAAAAGCCACGTTTTAGCCATGTTGGTAGAAGAAGGGAGATCCTTGGGGGGGTGGCCCCCCAAGGGTGCTTCAATCACCTTTTGGTGGTCTTTGCAGCAGAGTTGCAGGAGTTCTGGATTTTCCGGGCAATTCTCTGGATTCTTTTTTCGTTCTTCGTCTCCTTTTTTCTGATCTCTTTTCCCTTTGGAATGCCCTCCTATTTATAGGCCTTTGGTAGCCATTTAGGAGGGTTTATGAGCATTGAATGCATTAATGCTCATAATGGGAGGAGTTACATGTTTTAAAGTATTTGTTTTGTAACTCCTTTTTCCTTGAATCTGATTGGCCGATGGAGAATAATGAGCTGTTAATTGCCTTTAATCCCCATCATGGGAGGAGTTTCATGGCTTTAATGCCATAAATCCTTTGACTTGTAACTCCCATTTGCTTGCTTTTGATTGGGCCGTCCAAAATAATGAGTTAATGACCGCATTAACTTGTCATAAAACGGATCATTTAACCTCATTAATTGGTCGCCAAGTCGCTTGAAGAGTCGCGGGCCGCGCCGCGTCTTTTGGAATTCTTCTTGCGATGACCGCCGGTGGATCCACATGTTGTTTGATGTCGGATGGCGATGCAATTTCAGACATTTATTAATATCAACATGCCGGCAACATCTGTCCTGTCGATTTCACGATCGGGCGGGCGGAAAGTGTGCTTTCTTTGTCGGCCGGTTGACGATTTCGAGGCATCTAATGATCATCCAATGATTTCGGCGGCGAATCCGTGATGTTGACGAAGATCGACGGATTTCATGCACGAAAAATCAGATTTTGGAAAAATCATAGGGGCCAATCAACTCAAAACGCGAAAAGGACCCGAAAAAAGGGGTTTCCGGCGACTTTTGGGTAGCCGGAATTCCATGGTCGCCGGCGACCATGGGCTTTGGGCCCATTTCTCGGCCGCCGTTCGGTCGGCTTTTCTTCGCCGTTTTTCGATCTTTTTTCATTCTTTTTTCTTCTGTATTTTTCCTGACATTTCCCCTCATTTATTGGCCTGATTCTCTTGAAGAAAACCCTACGAGAAGCCACGCAAATCGGAGCACAAAGTTTCCTATTTTTCTGGAAAGCCGAAGACTTTGTTGTGCGGTTTTGCCGATTTTTTGTCAAGCATTGAAACTAGGCCAAACGATGTCGGAATGACCTGAAATTTAACGTGGAGCTTCTTGAGCAGTAGATAGGACCAACCATAGGCTTTTGTTTGAGTTTTGAAGCCGTTCGGGGTCCTGCAAATGCTTGCCTTAATTTCGCCATGAGAGAAATGCCGAGCTTTGACCTGCGGTCAACCGATGTCCGATTGACCTGAAATTTGACAGGGAGCCTCCTGAGTGGTAAGTAAGACCAACCATGGGCTTTGGTTTGAGTTTTGAAGCCTTTTGGGGTCCCGCAAATGCTCGCCTTGATTTCGCCATGAGAGAAATGCCGAGCTTTGAAACTAGGCCAAACGATGTCCGTTTGACCTAAAACTTGACAGGGGACCTATTGGAGTCATTTTGAGATGATCCATTAGCTCCAATTTGGATGCCATGATTCCGGGGTGCTCTGTCGCTGGTAGGCCTGTTTTTGCTTCCCGAGAGTTGATGAAGGGTCAAACGTCGTCCGTTTGACTTGAAATTTGGCAGGGGGCCTTTTGGAGGTATTTTGAGACCATCCGTAGGCTCTGATCGAAATTTTGAAGTCTTCGACACTGTCGCTGCCGGGAGCTCCTGTCTGGCTGTCGGAGGAGTGAAGTTAGGCTAACTGATGTTGAAATGGCCCGAAACTTCATGTGTACCCCTCTTTTGGCTGCTTTGAAGGATCTTGCAATTTTTGTTTGATTCTGACAAGATCTGGTGCTTGAAATGGCGCCTTCCTATTTATGGCAGGATGTGGCTCCATGTAGCTTTTGGTGTTGAAGGGACATAGCGACATTTTTTGTGTCAACAAATGCCCTCTCGAGGTACAGCGACGAGGTGCGCGGCTCTAGCAGTCGGTGTGCCTCGAAGAGAATTTGAAGGAGATCTTCTTGCTTGACCAAGAGTCTTGAGCGTTTTTTCTTTGATAGAGTTGCTTTTTTTTTTTGCTTCCAAGGGGTTTTGCAGTAATGAGAGGGGTCACGTACCGTCTCAAGGCAAGGATTTTGAAATGACATTTGGATATGGGTTTTGGGTTTTGGGTTTTCCCTTTTAACCTTGTGAACCTAAAGGCTTTATGTGGCACATTAGGCGGTTAAGAAGGTTTTTGGTTTTTGACCTTGTGACCTAACAGGCTGTATGTGGCGAGTTAGGGGGTCGGGATTTTGGTTTTTGGTTTCGGTCTTGTGACCTAACAAGCTATATGTGGCAAGTTAGGGGACCATGGTTTGGTTTTTGGTCACTCTTTGGGACAATTTTGGGTCCATTGGAGTGGTTTGGTTTTTTGTGGAATGTCAATCTCAAGATTGTGGCTTGATTTGGGCATGGGGTTGGATGGTTTGGGTTTCTTTTGGAAGCCCATGAAGCTTGGAATTTTTTGTATGGTCCAATCAACTCAAGAGAGGCATGGAATCATTTTTGTATGCTCTTGGTAAGAGGAATTTTGACTAAAAGCCACTTTTAGTGCCTAGGTGGTCAAACCTGGCTCATATGGGCTAACCCATGGGACCTTAAGCTTTTTTTCAAAAAATGGCTTAGATCTCATGTGGTGTCATTTTGTAAAGAATATCTAAAAATATCCCTTTTGTGTAGAGAATATCTAAAAATATCCTTACTTGGAGAGAATCTCTCAAGTTTCCTTGATTTTGGGAGAGATTTTCTCAAAGTTTCTCAAATCCCCTTTCTGTTTGGAGAGAATTTCTCAAGAATCTCCTCTTTAGGAGAGAATATCTCAAATCTCCTTTTCTTTTAGGAAGTTTGTTAATTTTTAGCACTTACCTCCTTGCTTTTCTCCTTCTTTCCTCTTTTGGTTTGCCTTTTCTATAAAAGCAATGGAGATGGGTTTTCTTTCTCTTGTTGCTTTCTTTTTGCAAAAACCTTCAAGAGTGCTCCAAGAATTTCTCAAGGATCTTCAAGTTTCTTCTTCTTCTTCTCCATGGCTTCAAGTAGGTCTTCTTTTTCCGAGAAAAACCCCATGTAGATGTAGAAAAGTTTCCTTTTCTTTTTTTTTTTTTTTCTTCTTTTCTTTTCTTTTCTTTTCTTTCTCTTTTTTTTTCACGTGTTTTCTTTTCCTCTTTTTTTTTTCTTTTTTTTTTCTTTTTTTTTTTATTTCTTTCCCCTTTTTTTTCGCTCTTTTTTTTTTTTGTGCGTGTTGTACTGACAGGTTCGTACGGACCTGGCCGTACAGCCACGTGGCCTGTGGGCCACGTCCCATGGGCCAACCCCTCTTTTTTTTTTTTCTTTCTCTTTTTTTTTCTTCTCTTTTTTTCTTGAAGAGGTTTTTTTTTCTTCTTTTCTCTTTTTTTTTTTTGCTCACCATGATATGAGGTTTATGCAATTCAAGATGATCATGCATTCTTTCTCCTTTTTTTTTTTTTTTTTTAATGCATCAAGATAAAAGGCTAGAATTTCTAGGTCAAGCCAACATGGATTTTGACTTAGACAAAGTTTGATTTGTTTTGACCAAATTGGGTTGGAGTTGGTCAAACTTTTGTCAAAGTTTTCCTCGCATCTAATGCATGATGCTTTTATGCATGATTTTTGGTAAATGGAATTGGGAGCATGATGATGCATACCTCGAATTTTTTTTGCAAGTCTTGGGATTTTTGGAGCTCGCAACAATGTTGAGCCTACTTCTTCGGTCTCGTAGAATTTCGAGGAGCTTTGCAAGTTTTGGAATTTTGAGCTCGCAGCAATGTTGAGCTCTTTTCTGATCTTACGAAGATTTGAGAAGAAAGGCTTGATCTCGCAGCAATGTTTGAATTCGAGTCTTCTTCGAGAATCCTTCATTGATTATGAGCTCGCAGCAATGTTGAGCTCATCTTCAAGCTTCCTTTCTTTTTCGGGGTGCCTCCATGTATAAATATTTTGGCACTCTATTTTTTTGTATCCCCTTGTTCTACTTAAATTATTTTTCTTGAAAATAAGCAAAAGTTGGATGGGAATGTTTGTTTGAAAATCTTGATCAAAAGGTTATCATTTTGTGAAAATCTTTTGTCAAAAGTGTTGTTTTGGCATGAAAGCCAGATTTTGTGGCACAAAGCCTGGTTTTTGATGGCTTGAAAGCCGAAAATTTTGAGGTGGCATGAAAGCCGATTTTGGTGGCGTGAAAGCCAAATTTTGGTGGCGTGAAAGCCAATGTGGCATGGAAGCCAATTTTTGGCATAGAGCCGATTTTTTGTTTTTGGCGTAAAAGCCGGATTTTGGCATGAGAGCCGATTTTTTTGTTTTTGGCGTAAAAGCCGGATTTTTGGCATGAGAGCCGATTTTTTGTTTTTTGGCGTAAAAGCCGGATTTTTTGAAAACCAAGTTTTGTTTTGTTGGCATGAGAGCCAGATTTTGTTTTGATTTTTGGCGTGAAAGCCGATTTTTGGCGTGGAAGCCGAGTTTTTTAGCGTAAAAGCGGAGTTTTTGGCGTAAAAGCCAGATTTTTGGCGTAAAAGCCAGGTTTTTGGTTTTCAAAAATGCAAGTATCGACTAAGAGTCGCCTCCCTGCAGAATGGTATTGCAAGTATCGATGGAATGTCGCCTCCTTGCTCATTCGGTTGCGAGTATCGATGGAATGTCGCTTCCTCGCGAAGTTGGGTGCAAGTATCGACTAAGCGTCTCTTCCCTGCTTTTTCTTCAAAAATTTTGTTTTGCGGGTATCGATGGAATGTCGCCTCCCCACGATTTTTGAAATTTGAGGTTTTTTCGAACCTTTGTTTTTCTTTTGAAATTTGGGTTGTGGATATCAACTGGAATGTTGCGTCTCCACGATTTTTGAAATTTTGTAAGTATCAACGAGGTGTTGCTTCCTTGCGTTTTTGAGGTTTTGGAAGTATCGAATGGGGTTCGCATCCTTCCAATGGGTTTTTGCGAGTATCGACTTGACATCGCTGTCCCGATTTTTCTTTTTAGACACGAGGGTCGTAAATTTTGACCTAAAATCATTTTTGGCGGTAAAAGGCAAGGCGGACTAGGGTGGAAATTCCTAAGTCCTAATTTTTGTTTCAAACCAAGAATTTTGGGTTCAAGGATCGAAAATTTTGGTTAGGTTTGGGAAGAGGCTCCTAAACTTAGATTTTCGGATTTTGATTTTCTTTTGAACAATGAAACGATGAAAGTAAGCATTGTTTTGAAAGTTCAACATAAAGGTGAAAATTCCAAAAGGAGTGGGTTTGACGAGCAAGTACCTAGAAATAGGCTTTGGCCTTGCAGGCGTTGCTCTGACCCAGTGGAGGAAGTCTTCAAGGGTAGTACTGCTTCAAGAACTTGCCGTTGATGGGCAGCATACATCTATCACCTTCCATGTTTAGAAATGCGTATGCGCCATTGGAGAAGACTTGGTCGATGACGAAGGGTCCCTCCCATTTTGGTTCAAATTTGCCTTTGGATTTGTGAGCGAAAACCATCGGCCTTTTCACCGCAAGAGCCAAGTCACCCTTTTTGTGGGCGCGTTGCCTCACCTTTTTGTCGAAAGATCCAGCCATGCGTGCTTGGTAGAGCTCAATGCTTTGGAGTGCCTCGAGCCGTCTCTCATCGAGATTGTCCAGCTCTTGGAGTCTTAATTTGACATTGCTTTCTTGCGTCATGTCATTTTGTAGAGATACCCTTAAGGATGGAATTTGTACCTCTAAAGGGACAACAGCTTCGCATCCATAGACCAAGGAGAATGGCGTGCTATGGGTCGGTCCTCGAACGGTGGCTCGATAGGCCCACAAAGCTTCGGATAGTTTGTCGTCCCAGTCCCTTTTGTGGCTAGAGACCATTTTCTTGAGAATTTTGCAGAGTGTCTTGTTGAAGGCCTCTGCCAGTCCATTCGCCGCCGGATTGTACGGAGTTGAAGGACAACTTTGGATTTTGTATTTGTCGCAGAACCTGTAGAATCTGTGAGCACGGAATTGTGGTCCGTTATCATGGATGAATCTTTTAGGTATGCCGAAGCGACAAATGATGTTGGTGCGCAAGAACTGAAGGACTGATGAGGTCTT
>QPKB01000007.1:31027032-31065618 GCA_003546025.1 Camphora micrantha | reverse complement strand
TCAACTTTGCACTCGTAATATTCTAATTTTTTTAATTTTCTTTACATGCCTTCTGTTTCTTTGGTTTTTAGATATTTTATTGGACAGAGGAGAAAACAAGGGGAGCAAATTACAAAATGGCAAGAAAGAGATGCTTTTTTCTGAGACTTTATCCGGGGATAAGAGGGGAGAAAGTGTAGAAACTCATGCCCATCCCTGCACAGGGAAAGGAAAGCAGTTTAAGAAGAAAAAAGGTCAGTTGTTTGTTTAATTTATAAAGTATAAGATTTTTATTCCGGTGTTTCTTCTTTTGTTGAGATTGGTTGTGGGTTTTTCTAATTAGAATTTTGATTATTTTGTTTAGTTTTTTGTTTTAATCTCTTTGTTTCATATTTATTGTGTATCATTTTGACTGAAATTTCCTGCATACTTTGGAAATGGATTTTTGGTTTCAGGTGGATGAAGTTGCCATGTAGGATATTCTGCGAGCAGGGCTTCTCGAACTGAATTTTTTTTCTGAAATGGCTTTCGATGGATAGGCTTTGTGACAACGGATAACAACACAAAAGAAAAAGAAAGGAGATTTTCCTCTTTTTTTATCTTTTGTTGAATTTTCTGAAGAATTTTTTTTGGGTTTCTTTTTTTACCTCTTTCTGAAGTAGGTATTTAGATGTCAGATTTCTGCAATTGGGATTTCCAAAATGGACTTTCTTTCTTGTCAGTGGTTGGAATAAGTATCCTTTGGTTTTTGCAATTTGTTTTTTTTTTTTTTTCTACATTCGGGCGTATTAAAATGTGGTTTTTTTTTCTTTTTTTTCTTTTTTTGGTGTTAGGAATTTGAAAATATTTGGCAAAGTACAAAAAGATAAGCAAAAAGGTTGGAATCCTTTTTCTTAAATAATAAAATGTTTTAGCCATCTATTATGGATGCCCCTCATGAGATGGTTATGATTATGATCATCAAATGAAGCTAATGATTGAACTGCACAACCTTATACTAAACTGTTCTTATTTAACTATCTGCCATGCAAGTATATGTGGCTTAGTGGGCCCCACAAGGTTGTTGGATTGGGTCAGTTCTCTTTAGAGACAACATTCATTTTTTAAAATTTGTTGGACTTGTGTTGCAGTCCAACTACTTGGATTTGACCAGTTCTCTTTGTAGACAACATTCTTTTTCTTTTGTCTCCTTTCATTGGGCATTTTGCTCTGGGAGCCTTTTAAGAACTCCTTTTCCCTTGGTGTATAGAATTAGTCAATCCATTGAATGACCTATAACTTATTTCCATTAGTACAAACTACAAAACCATCTTCAGAAGAGCCCATAGTTCGCTTAGGTATCTATGGTAGTCGAACCATTCAAATTTTTTGAAAATAGGGTGCAAAGTCAGAGCAAATTGCAGAAGGATAAGTGACAAAATTGAGCTTTCCTTTCGTTTAATTTTCAACAGGAATAAAATAATTATTTTTATTGATATTTCTTTGGTTGGAATGGTCAGCAAAACACCGTAGATGGAGAATAAAATTATATTTTTTGGTGATTGTAACCATCAAATCAAAATCATGCAAAGTGTACAGTTGGACCAAATTGTTTTAGCTATCTATTTTGGAGGCCCCTCATGAAATGTTATATGAAGATAGTTTTAAATTTGTTCTTATTTAATTATCCACAATTCACGTGTGTTGCTGCAATGGCCCCTTAATGTTAGGATTTGTCCAAACGGGTATACCTTCATCATTTATGTTTGGGGAGAATGCAATGCTCTCTCTCTCTCTCTCTATATATATATATATATATCTCTTCTCTAACACACTTGTTGTTACCAGATATATCATTGTAGAAAACTCCTTTCCCATATTTAGAAATAACTAATGCATTGAATTATCTCAAAACTTATTTCCATTGGTACACAGAATATAGGTAATTGAGTATGGAGTGGAATTGTTTGTGCTACTCTGGCGGGTAGAAACTGATATAGTGAGGAACCGATATGGCAATCAGGAGTTACAGGTCAGCTATGAAATGTGTTTAGCGGATAGCAAACTTTATGCTAGAAAGTGGAGAAACAGGAAAAGGTGTATAATCTTTTGATTATTATTTAATTTTATTATTATTACATGCCTTTGTTTTATTTTTATTTATTTTTTCTTGGAGAAAAGATATGGATTTTTGGGGACCAAACCACAAAAAGAGAAGAAAGAAATGCCTTTTCTGGTTTAGTTATTTTTTACATACATTTTTACATACATGTGTGTGTTTTTCGTTTCTTTGGATTTACAGATTTTCTTGTATGAGAGCAGAGAAAGAGAAGAAATGGCTACCCCCATACAGAGGAGAAATGGGAGCAGCTGAAGAAGAAAAGGTAACCTTTTTGTTTACTTTTCTAACTTTTGTGCTTTTCATTCCTTTGATTTTACTTCTTTCCCTTAGATAAGTGGTGGGATTTTCTTCGATTTAGGATTTTATATTTATTTTGTTGAAAAATATATTATTTTGGTTGTGGAACTTTCTTCAAGTGGGATTTTGGAAATTAAATTTGGTGTTCCATTGTTGAAGTACCCAGATATTTCAAATGGGGTTTTTTCTATCTGAGTTTTTTTAAATGGGTTTTGATGGTGGATTTTGTGAAGATGGAGAAAAGCATAAAAAGAGGAGAAAAAACTTGGATTTTCTTTCTCTTCTTATGAATTTTCTTCTTTCTTTGTAGAAAGTTTTAATTTTTTTATCCCTTATTGAGGTAGGTATTTAATTGTGAAAATTTTACATAGGATTTTGGAAATGCATTCTTTGTTGTGCAGTGAAAATATTTATATTGGATTTTTACAATTGGGGTTTTCTCACAAGTGGCTGCTGGATTATTATCAAATCTGGTCAGAAAAATCTTAAGTGGTGGTCTAGGGGGTATTTTGAACATTTCATAAGAAGGGGGTTTAATGTAATTCCCCAAAAGCCAGTGTTTTTATTTTATAGAAAGGTGAAATGATAGGGGATATGTGCAAAAAATCCATCCATTCATCATTATCATTATCAAAGCCTTGTCCCAACTATGTTGGGGTCAGCTACTTGATTTTTATATTCTGGGAAAAAAAGAAATTATGCCAATATCAACCTACTTGATGCAACCCTCCTCTTTTATAATGACTTGGGATGGGCAATTAAACAACTAGCAGAGTTGTTATTATTTTGACCATAAAAAATCCATCCATTATTTGACAATTAAAAGAGGGCCCTTGAGTTTTGTTTTCCTTTCTTTTAATATTTTTAATATAACGTTCATTGTATCTATAAAGAATATTTCAGTGGTTATTTTTATTCTTTTGAAAGTCACAAGTGATGACATTCAATAGAAATTCCAAAACGAACCGTAAAAAATGATAAAAGTTCATATTGGTAGGGTGTCATATAGAATCACCACCCTTTGCATTCTACACTTGGGAATATTGTTTTCCCTATAGTTTGTTTTAATATACTTGTGTAGGGAACATATATGAGAAGTGATCTTATCATGCTGGCAATGCAACTATGTTCACCCCAATTTTACTTGATCTTACCTGCTCAGATCACATGCATGATGCATCCGTATTGTAACTGGCCTAAGTTTCACTTCAATCAAAATGATATACGTTATTGGGTTGATCATTTGAATCATTACTAAATATTTCACTCATGTTTATCCGATGGCATCTATTACTATAACTGGATTGAGATCTACATTTCATTTACAGTCGTTACATGAGTAGGTTGAGTACAAAAGGTAAGCCGTGTATAGGTTGACATGTGGTTAGCAAATCTCATACTAAGGCAGGATAGGTAGGGTTTGCAAATGGGCTGGACTCATATGGGCCGGGGTTTAGGTGATTAGGTTCCATGGCAGAATCCAAGTCCAAGTTTGACACCAACTTGGGACCTTGATTTGTGATGCGGGCCCTAGGGTTTAGGGCTTGCGGGGAAGTGCCGATGCACAATCGGCGCCGAAGCGTGTGTCCGAAGACACTTCAAAAGTCTCTACAGAAAAAATAAACGAGGACGCACCTCAATGGGAAAACCCAATTCAATTAATCAAACTCTTAAAATCATCTTCTACAATGCCATATAAATAAGAAGCATAAATTAAGGCCTAAGAAACCTAATTAAACTAGGAAACTGAATAAATCGGAAACCTAATTCTAATTATAATTCTTTAACTTAAATTAGAAACAATGTCATATAATCAATAAATAAAAATCCTAAATCTACTTGGGCCCTGCACATGTGGCATGAGGTCTATCTACATCATTCTCCCCGGCTTGGAAAGAACACGACCTCGAGCCCACCCAATTAGATTTGCGGGAGGTCAATGCCTACAACCCTCACTAAATTGAAGTCCTCGGAAATCCGAGCTCCGTAGTTGAATTACTCAGAAGGAGAAGGTTTGAAGATAACCACATCCAAAAGAAAATTTAGAAAGGGAATAAAAAAAAAAAAAAAAAATCATCTCCACTCTTCATGATTTCCCATTTCTTCCTTTCCAACAACCCTTAAACCCAAATTCATCTCTTTTTAAGAACTCGGCGCCTCTTGGCACTCCTGCTTCTGGCCCTATTTGCCAGGTACCCATACTCTCATTTATTGCATTAGTCGTAAGCGACCTAACATTGACTGTCTCGGAATCCTCCTCCGCAACAGTAATAATGTAATCAGGACTATCACGAAAATTCCCGTGATACCGTTTTTGGTGCCGGAAAGGCATTCTGTCCGAAAATTGATATTTTTTTTTTTTTATTTTAATGATGACTATATTAGTTATAATTAATTACAGTATAAGAGAGACAATACTGTAACAGAAACCTGCCCAACTAGCCGGACCACAACAGGAACACCAAAAGAAAACATAAAACTATACACAACTAGCACTTCTTTACAGATGATCAAGCCTACGGACACCATTCTTGGCAGGAACATTGGCTTGGAATTAGTACTTCTTTTGACACGAATAAAGGAGGTGTTAAGTTGGCCCCAACATTGAGATCCTGCATTGATGCAGGGCTACCAAAGGCTAAATATTGATCAATCTGGTGCAGCTACGGTTCTTCGTCCATTATCCAGATTGGTTTTGAAAGGATGAAGCTTTGGGTGATGCAAGGAGAGACCTCAGGCCACATGTGTAGGGCCCTAGTTGATTTAGGGATCTTTCTATTTTATTTAATTGTTATTAGTTACTAGCTTTATTTAATAAGTTGTAATTAGGATAAGATTCTAATTTGATTAGTTTTCTAGTTTAATTAGGTTTATTAGGCTCTAAGTCATGTTTTCCTATATATATGGCATTGTAGATAATAGATTTTTAAAGTTAATTAATTGAATTTAGGTTTTCTAATTGAGGTGCGTCCCTGTTATCGTCCCTGCGGAGACTTTTTAAGTGTCTTGAGACACGTGCTTCCGCACTTCCCCACAAGCCCTAGCCCCTAGAGTCTGCATCACTGGGTCAAGAAAATAGGATTTAAGTGTGGGTCTCCACTTTAGTGTTCGTTTATTCCACTTTTGCTCTGTGTACAATGAGTCAAATTATGATCAAAGCCAAGATCAAGATGTTGAAGAACTTTCAGTGGTTGGAAGAAATCTATTCTATGCCTTCTGAAAGGCATCCTTTTACTTGACTACATGGGACAGAGTTTCAGGCACCTATGAGCTTCTTATGAGCTTTGGGATAAATCTTCTAAGATTTGTTCCAGCCTGACGCTGTTTATATTTAGCTTGGTGGGCAAAAATTGCTACCTTGAGATGAGGTTTTGAAGATCTTGCAGTCAAGAGGATTACTGAAATGCAGTGCTGGCCTTGTCTTATTATCATATATTATTATCATATACTCCTGTTAAAATATTCTAGGATATGAAAAGGAAGAGAAAAATAAATTTCACTTGGTCAAATGATCTGAAGTTTGTAAGCCCAAAGCTGATGGTGGTCTGGGCATTAGACCAGTGAAGGAAATGAATCTGGCCCTTCTTGGCGAATGGTTGTGGAGGATATGAGATGACTCTCATGGGTTATGGAAACGGATCATATCTTCCAAGTATAATTTAGAGGAATGGCTGGCTAATTTGTGAATCCTTGCCCCACTTCTCTGCTCTTTGGAAAGGAGTACTTGGCAACTCGCTGCAAGAGAGATGGTTTTAAAATAAAATAGATTCCTTGTGGGAAGAGGAGACAATTTTCTTTTGTAAGGACCTTTGGGTGGGGGAGATTCGCCAAGTTGCTAATCAATACATCCAAAATGCCTAGCGTTAAGGGTGCGGCAAACTAACTACTTAACACCCCTCAGGCGGGACACCGCCCGCACAAGACGCGACATGTGCTTTTTTTCCTTGCACACATGCGCTCGCACACAAGACGTGGCATAGGCCTTTTTTTGCACTACATGGATTCGAACCCGAGACGTGTTGGCTCCGATACCATCTCAAGTTGCTAACCAGTACACCCAAAACGCCTAGGTGTTAAAGGTGCATCAAACTAACTACTTAACAAAGACTCCTCTAGCTACTGCATTCCCCAATCTGTTTCTCTGTGCCAGTAACCAAGATGCTAGAGTTGTGGATTATATGGAGAGGAGAGGTGATTCCATTTTGTGGGGGCCTATCTTCAGAAGAAATCTCAACGAGATGGAGACTTCTCAATCTCGGGCTTCAATGGAGCTTCTTAGCAAATTCTTCATTCCAAGAAATGGGAAAGATAAACGAATATGGATGCCTTCAGTTAACAGTTTATTCTCAGTGGTCTCTCTATTTCTTGCCATGACTAAAAGCGCTGCCGCAAACAATACTAACATCGCCTATTTGTGGAAGTTGAAGGCTCATCCAAGGGTCGTCGCATTTGGCTGGACGGTGGTTCTTGCTGGTATCTTAACTATGGACAATCTAAGGCATCATCATGTAACAGTCGACAATGATTTTCCTATGTGTCTATCAGATGAGGAATCGATCAACCACCTGCTTCTCAATTGTATTTCAGCCCAATTCATATGGAAGACGATCTTCAGTTGGTTCTATTTCAGTACCCCACTGCCTCGTTCTATTCCAGCTTTATTTCAGTTTTAGCAGCTGGGTGTGGGTTTTAGCCGAGGCCGTATCATGTGGAAACTCTCTTTTCTGGCAGCCATTTGTTCTATTTGGAAGGAACGAAACAGAAGATGTTTTGAAGTTAAGGTGACAAATGTCAAACATGATTGCAGAAGGTATGAAAAGTTTAGTGGTTGCTTGAGCATCTACGCTGCCTCAGTTCAAAGGTATTCAGGTTAATATCATCACCCAGATGGGAAGGAAGTGGTTGATTCTGGACCCCATCAGGTGCGACTTTCCCCACATTGGAGCCCTCCTCCTCCAGGTTACCTGAAACTTAACTATGACAGTAGTGCGGCAGGAAATCCAGGTATGGCAGGGGTGGGAGATCTAGTTCGCAATGACAAGGGGGTCGTTCTCCTGTCCTATTCAGGTCCAGTGGGTTTTTGTTCTATAAACAAAGCTGAGTTATTGGCTTTTCATATAGGTCTGCAGGAAGCCTCTCGTCTCAATCTGCAGAACCTTATTGTGGAAGGAGATTCTGCCTGTGTCATTCAGTGGGCGTCCAATTCCCCTAATTATCCTTTATATCTGGCTGATCTGATTGAAGAGGTGAAATAGAGGTCTAGCTCTCTGAACATTTCTTCCCTTCACATCGTGCGCACCGCCAACGACAAAGCTAATCAGCTAGCTAAGGAGTCCTTAGATCTGAATTGTTGATTTCTGTTGATTTTTAATTTGTTTTTGGCTTTGGTAGTCTGGGTTATTTTTTAGAGGTCTGGGCTGCTTTTTTTGGGTCTACTGGTTTTCTCTTTTCTGTTTTGTGTTCAGTGTACTTCTCCTATACTGTACAGCTTTGTGCCATTAGTACAGTCCCCAATTTCAAAAGAAATATATTCTAGGATAAGTCTATTCGATAACATTAATCTTCATCTGTTAGTTTTATTATAGCATTAGGTCTTTAGGTTAGATCTTATTTGAGATTCCTGAGAAGTTTGATTGTTTATCATGTGTCTCTATATAATCATCTTGTTATAATAGAACGAAGGTTTTATGTAGTTTTCCTTAAACTACCATGCTGATAAAGCCACCCCACTGAACCTTTCAAGCGTCAAACGTTACAAATACCACCAGCAATTCCTCCATCCTGATTATTTTCAGTTTTGGCATCTGCCATCAACTCATATTTTCATCCAACCTCTCTCTATAGTGCGTGCTACTGCTGATCATTGGACCCAGCAAGTTTTGCATTCACCAAACTCTGTACACAATTCCAGCCTGTCGCACTGCTGCTGCATAAACCGAACCTGATTATCTTTGGTCGTTTGGGTGTTGAACACGGACAACTTCCAACCCAATTCAGCTACCGTTACTAAATGCAATAACTTCCTGAGCTGTTTGGCTTGCATGAATCTGCTCTGATTTTCCCTATATTACAGTTATGTTGTGCACCAGCCACCATTTTTCTTGTTTACAATTGGCACGGATCTGCTTTCTTCGCTATTTTTTTTGTCATCGATGTTGTTGAAGTTTGATTGTCCTCAGGTTTGTGTAGAGTCAACCCCTTGGGTTTCTTATCTGTTCACAAAATAGGCATCATCACCATACCTTTGCAACTTGATATCTCCTCCACCAGCAAACTTCATCTCCAAATTTACTTCTGGTATGGTCGACTGTTGCCAGAGGAACCATCTGGGGCCCATAGATCTTGGGACTGGGGGATGGAAAGATCCATGTGGGTGGACCCCAAATGTCAAATCTCAAGTCATCCGTGGCCTACAATTTTAACGGCTATATTCAAAACTAAAAGTAAAAAATTAACCCTCGATCCAACAGTCTAGTCCATTTGGATTGGTACAAACTCGTGGGATCCAATGACATATAGGGCGTGGAGGTTTCAATGGTCCATTTGAATCAGTGATAAGGTGGCCGGACATGCTGTCTGGCATGGTAACCAGCCCAGTGAATGTCACTTCTCGCCAGTGGAGTTCTTAGAATTTCAGTTTCCACAATGCTACATTGTGCTTGAGCATTTACAAAACCGGGTGGGGGACAGTATCGGTAAAATTCATAGACTCGCCAAACAAGAATTCTGAAGAAACAAGCCTCAGAGTCCCCATTGTGGAAAACTCCTTTCTGCATCAAATTGATTGTTCTTGGGTCTCTTCTCCATTGCCTCCTACCTTGGGGGTAAAGTTTGTGGACTCGACTGGAACTGGCTTTGGTGCTTTTTGGTAACCTATTTTCTGGCATAAATTTTTTACAGCCTGAAGCTGATCAGCTAATCATTCTTCTTGTGTACTGGGTAGATAGCAGTCTAGTTATCTACAACAATTTGAGTAGTGCGTTAATGCAACTAGCTCAAGGGTTTATAGCATATTATAACGCAAGCTTCCAATTATATGGTGGCTTTGGAAGAGACTTTCATACCTTTTTTTTTTTGGTTTGGTATCCCAGCGTAGGGTTGACTCTCTATGTTTATTAGGAAAATTCAAATGATTGATCGCAAAAATGTTAGAAAAACTCTAGTGGTTTATAGTGGTCAAGCAGTTATGGATCTAACATTGGGTATCTTGCCAATTATCCATCTAAGGTCATTAAATAGACAGTAAGAACAATGTATCAGATAGGCTAATGATTCTAATCATGTTGCATGATTAATTTGATGATAATACCAACTAAAATTTAAGTGAGTTTTTTCACAAAGCTAATGTAAAGGGTAGTAGTTATTTTGAGTAATTTGGATTTTAGATATGGTCTATATTGATGGATTTAGAAATTATAAAGATGGGGCTAAATATTAAACACCAAAACTTAATATATTTAATCGATAATGATTAAACAACGTAACAAGATATTAAGACTTAGGGAGATCTATATTTTGGTTTATAGGGTGTTTTAAAGAAATATATATTATTTTCTAATATTTCTCAATATTCTGAATTTTTTGAATATTTTTTAATGGACCAGGCAGCTACGAACTGCAATGTGGTAGCCGTGTCATATCAATTTTTTGGGATTGACCGTGCTGGCAAATGCGACCATAATTTTGAAAACCATGATAACCATTGCATTTATATTTCATAAATATTGTGGGAGATGAAGAAAAAAAAAAAGTCTTGGAATGTTTGCCACTTCATTCCAAGAATAAAGTGGTTTCATTCAAATAAATAAAAAATTTGAATGGTTACTTTCATTAAAAGAAGCAAACAGTACCAGAGAAAAGTACTGAAAGCAAAAGAACACAACACAGGACAAACTAAGGCCCTGATTTGTGGTTTCATTAAAATTAGAGAAACATAATTTGTGGAATCCTCGTTGAAGAGTGAAAATGAAACATATTTATTGTATTTTTGTGGTTATAAAAATTGGGAATTCCTGATGATGGACATTCTTTTGCATGGGATTCAAACTATTAAGAGCACTTTGTTTAGGGCCTTGGAACCCCAAACGCTAAGTCTTGAGCTTGGTTAATTAAAAGCTCCTGCAAGCATGAATCAATACTGCTTAGCTTGCTAGTGACAAATGAAAAGGCAACTCAAAGCAGTCAGACTCAGGGAGGTTCTTCTTATCTACTCAATAGAGATGTCAACACTTCAGCAACAAGATCCTCACAACCTGTGTTGGTATTTCTAGTAGAACATTGTGACTTGTGAGGTAATAGGTTTTCAAATCTCCTTTCATTTAACTGTATGCATTTTCTTCTTCTCTTACTGGTCACACCACCAAAATGGTCGAAAAAAATTATCTATTATTTCGATACTAACATGTTGTAAACTGGGAATAGTCAAAGCCATCTATCTAATTGTAAGGGTACTCCTTCCCACTTGAGAAAGTAACAGGAGTTGCCATGAGCTAATCTTTCATTTAATTTTGGTAACCAAGGAATGAAAGCTAATATGTTTTCTCCTATTCATCATCAGCGGATTCCCTAAATATTTCTCATTTTTATCTATGAATCTCATACCTAGAATTGTATCTATGGATTACATCTTTTTCACAAGCACTCTTGCTGAAGTGAATGGCAGATTTGTTGTTATAAGTTGTCCAGAGGCTTTACATTAGTCTTCAAGTAAATCTTTAATTTCACTTGCTTCTCTAAGGAAGAAGAGGAGATCTCCCCTGAGGAAGAAGAAGAGATCTCTAAGGGACATGGACAATTGGTGGAAAGAAGAGGAGGAAGATGATGACGGATATGGCCTCCAGATCGATATTTTTCCTGGCCTTTTCCTTTTTTTTTTTTTATGCTATCAGCACACCTTTGAAGAATGGGATTGACCGGTCATCTAGACCTCCAAATGTATGGGCAGGTAAGCTTGCTGCTATTATAAGCACAGGAGGAGGTTTTGGGGGTGGCAGATCACTGTACCATCTTCAACAAATTGTAGTCTTCTTTGATCTTCATTTCATCAATAGGCCTGAATTATGCATAATTGAATTCAAACCTCCACAGAAATTTGACAGTGATGGCAACCTCAGCCATAACGAGTCCAATGAAAAACTAGAACAAGATCTCTTATCATTGCAGGCATTTACTCACAGGCTCAAGGGTAAATCTAGAAATTGCAGAGATTGGATTGAGCATTGCTTATTCTGGGGTATACCCAAATCGACACAGTTATGAAGGTATGCTTACCAGGCTTATGGCAGATTCATTTCATGGTGAGTCTAAAGCGGAACAAATTAATAACTCCATTGGTTCTTCTTCCTCATATTATTCTTCTCCATTGGATTACCCATTGAATTGGGTTTGCGGAAGAGGAGTAAAGAAGAAGAAGATAGAAAACTAACGGAAAGGTGGATATCGACCCTCGAAAAAATCAGTGAAGAAAAAAAAAAGATATTTTTGGCGGGAATACCGATCTAGGGTGCATCTAATGTGTGTTTTTGGTAAAATCCTCTACATATAAAATATTGTACTAACTATAATGTTTGGCAATTTCTATAAATTCTATGCCGAAAATAAAAAATTGAGTGATAGGTTGAAATGATTGATCTATTATGAGACTTGTTAAATCACGTGAAAGTCATTAAATAGTGGTGATTAAATTGAAATTCATTTGATGCAATCCCTTGGTAATATCTAGTAGCTAGGACCATCTAATGCTTTTAATTGTTGTACTATTCTTTTAAAATTTGAGATTTCAATGAACACACCAAATGATTCTTACTGTGGTGGATCAATCTAATATTTGCGATAATGATAGGATTCATCTTGTTTTTAGCACTCACAACGGGACCCATCTAATATTCGAATTCAATGGATCATTAATGTTAAAAATTATGGAATCTAATTAATGTTGTTTAATTGAGGTGAGGCCTGCCAATTGTTAGTGACCATAGTGTAACACATCTGGAGTAGACATTGTTGAGGGCTCCATTTGATAACAAGAGTCATTGTAGAACCCATTTGATGTTAGCAATTACATTAACTAACATAATCATGGCATTCAATAAGGAAGTCATTTGTTACATTGTGACTTAATCAAATGTTGATTCTCACAACATGACCCATTTAGTGATGGAAAATTGGTGATTATGGTTACAAAATATAAAGTTGGTAATAAAAATTTGACTTGCCTAATGTAACAATTGTAGGACTTCTCTTATACAATAAGAACCATTGATGTTAGTAATCATAGTTGGACCACAATGATAGATAGTGTGCTTGCTTTTCACCCATGTTTTCACAGATTTTTATATACAAGTTTACTTTTTACGTCATATCCTTTAATAATCTAATTCAAATGTCTTTATAAGAAATAGAAATATTTTATAATGCATACTACCTAATGTTTTGGTAAGTAAATTATATTCTAATCTAAGTACATAATTTAGTATATCGTTTAAAGATATATATAGCTTCAAAACACCCTTTTAAGTAGGATGGTGTGGATTAAGGAGAAGCCCAAGTTTTTTTCTTTTTCATTTTTAGGCCTGTCCAACTTTAAGGTATAAGAATATCTCCATCAATTAAGCGGAGATTAAATGGGCAGAAAAATAATGCAATGTCGCAATGTAATATGGTGTAGCACCCTTCTTTAAATGTATGGTGGGGCCCACCTTTTCAAAATTCACTCCGTTTACCAGCCATAACACCCATTGTATTCATTGTAACTAAATTCTTAAAGTTAATTTCAGTAGGTCTGCCATTAAATTGACTACACATGAGGAATTCCCTATTTCTATTAGGAAACAAGAAAACAGAGCAAGTTCATCCCATGTTCAAGATATAGTTAATCCAACAGTGGCTATCTTACTGATTTGAGTAATAACTTACATGTTGATCACTACATAGGGTGTTGCAAGCAATCAGCTTAGATTTTGAAAAGGTCGGCCCTATCAAACATTAAAAAATGACATTGCACCATTGATGCATTGTAGTTCTACCTAAATTAAATCCATTGGACATTTGCAAAAGATCCCATGAAAGTTACTCATTGTAAGAACTACTATTTCACTTAGACCTTGTATTTTGATGGTGTCACATGATTAAAAATGACCTATACAGTAAGGGGTTAGTTACTCTGTTTGCAATTCCACGTCACTCGGCTGCCTAGGATTCAATCCTGTTGGCGTGAGTTGTCCTCTTTAGGATTTGAGGAGCAGATTAAGGGATGAAAATCCCTCCATTATCGGGTCAAATACAGATCAACAAAATCAACAATTTTAGCCAAGATTTCCCATTGTAATTATAGCCAGATTTGTATACCAAAAATAGGAATAGATTTTATTGTTATATATACTGTTTCCTTGTAATATCAAATAAATGAAATATACTTTGACTCTCTTATTTAGATTGACATGGTATCAGAGACGGTTCACTATTCCCTACTGTTCTTCATCTAAAACTTTGTAAAACAGAGACACACACATTCTGCCATGGCTGATACAGACTCTCAGTCAGGCGAGTCTCCCTCATCCTCTATCCTATCTGAGCTCACTGCAAAGATGGCTGAGGTGCTGTCCAAAACCTCAGTTCCGACCCAGGTTACGGACATGGCCACCGCACCAATCGGAATTAAGCTAGATGGGAGCAACTATGCGCTCTGGTCTCAGGTGGTAGAAATGTACATTGCCGGCAAAGACAAGTTGGGGTATATCAACGGAGATCTTCCCCAACCTTCACCGACAGACCCAACCTTCCGCAAGTGGTGCACCGATAATGCTATAGTGAAAGGATGGGTGATCAATTCTATGGACCCATCACTGATTGGGAACTTCATCAGATTTCCAACGGCAAAAATGGTGTGGGATGCCATAGCAACGACCTATTTTGATGGGAGTGATGTCTCTCAAGTGTATGACCTCCGGCGCCGTGTAACTCGACTGAAGCAAGCTAATGGCTCACTGGAGAAATATTATAATGATCTACAGGGACTATGGAGGGAAATCGATTTCAGGAGGCCAAACCCGATGGAGTGCCAAGCAGATATTCAGAGATACAACTCCATGGTGCAAGAAGAACGAGTGTATCTATTCCTGGATGGCCTGGATGATCGTTTAGATGGTATCCGGAGAGATGTCTTGCAGTTGCAACCATTTCCCACAGTGGAGCAAGCTTACGCCCATGTCCGGCGAGAGGCGATACGACAAGCTGTAATGACGGGATCCATAGTTGAAGAATCACCAGGTGCTGTACTGGCATCTAAAGGCATGAAGGGTGGAGCCTCTGCACCAAGTTTCATCCAAGGTGGAAAGACAAACTCCATCTCTAAAACGAGGATTCCATCTGACGGACAAAAATGCTCTCATTGTGGAGGATCTAAACATACTCGAGAGACCTGTTTCAAGCTCCATGGTTATCCCGAGTGGTGGCATGAACTACAGGCAAAGAAGAAGCGTGATGGTGGCTTGGGTAAGGGTGGCCAAGCTGAGGTGGTGGGTCAAGCCTCAGTTGCAGAAAATAGTCCATCCCTCTCCTTAGTTCCAGCCAAAGCCCATAATGCTACTTCAGGTATTATTCTACTTGGGTCCAATATGGAGGAGGCTCATAGCAAATGGATCCTTGACTCGGGGGCCTCCGACCATATGACTTATGATGAAAGGGATTTTTCCCAAAGGTCTACACCACGGAGAACAAGCATTGCAAATGCTAATGGAGAAATTTGCTCAGTAACAGGGGCTGGTACCGTGATGTTGTCATCGGAAATGCCTCTGTCTAATACACTTCTTGTTCCTTCTCTTTCCCATAAATTATTATCTGTGAGCCAACTTACCAAGGAACTGAAGTGTGTTGTAATCATTTACCCTGATGTCTGTTTTCTTCAGGATATTCTCACTCAAAAGATCATTGGGCGTGGTATTGAGAAGGGGGGACTCTACTACATGGAGGATCTCAATGTGGGTCGTGCATGTCAGACTACTCATCAAAGTAAATTAACGGAGGAGCAGATTTGGCTTTGGCACCGTCGGCTAGGTCATCCTTCCTTTGGATATTTGAAGCATGTATTTCCTAGTTTGTTTTCAGATATATCGGGTTTGGAACTCAAATGTGAAACATGCATTCTAGCTAAAAGTCATCGGACTACTTACCCTTTAAGTTTAAATAAAAGTACGGCTCCATTTACTTTGATTCATTCCGATGTGTGGGGCCCGTCCCCAAAACCTACTATGCATGGCTATCGGTGGTTTGTGATATTTGTTGACGATTGCACTAGGATGACATGGTTATATTTATTGAGGCATAAAACTGAAGTTTTTGATATATTCCAATCCTTTTATAAAATGGTTTGCACCCAATATTCCATACAACCTTGGGTTCTTCGCTCCGATAATGGTGGCGAATATGTGAATACTCAGCTTCATAATTTTTTCTGCCAACATGGAATGGTTCATGAGACGTCATGTTCTCAAACCCCGCAGCAAAACGGAGTTGCCGAACGGAAAAATCGCCACATCTTGGAGATTGCTCGAGCTCTCCTTCTTGGAGCAAACATGCCAAGTCATTATTGGGCAGATGCAGTCACAACGGTTGTTCATGTTATTAACAGAATGCCGTCAAAAGTCCTCAAGATGCAGACCCCTCTTCAAGATTTATCCACCTTTGTTACTTTGCCGTCAGTCTTGATGCTACCACTACGTGTCTTCGGATGTGTCGCCTTCGTTCATCTTCACAAGGATCAACGCACTAAATTTGAACCCCGTGCAATTCGTTGCCTATTCTTGGGCTACGGCATACATCAAAAAGGGTATAAGTGCTATGATCCTATTCATCGGCGTACATATGTGTCGATGGATGTCACGTTTCTAGAATCTGAGACTTTCTTCACTTCCAAGACATCCACTTCTCCTCTTCAGGGGGAGAATCATGATGAAGAGGTGAACTGGCTTCGGTTTGATTGGCCAGGGTATGATGGCCCAGACATATCTCCTTCAGTTGAAATTGAAGACACTATAGAGATGACGCCGACATACACTACAATGCCAAAAGACACTCCTTCCTCAGAAATGATGACTCCTCCTATAGTCCCCCCTCACTCCTCAGTATCCATTGACCCTACTTCTGAGAATATCACTGAGGTAAACTCTCCAATCTCTCTAGTTACACCTCAAAATTCTAACACCATAGATACTTCTGCTCCTGTTGGATATGAGTTACCTTTTAGGAATAATCGAGGCAAGCCACCAATTCGGTATTCCCCTGAGGTGGAAAAGCAACGGTCAAGATATCCTATCGCCAACTATGTGTCCACAAAAAAGCTTCCTGGACCAGTGAAGAATTTTGCCAATGATCTATCATCTCACTACATTCCTACCAATGTAGAAGAGGCGTTAGAAGACCCTCGATGGATCCAAGCTATGAAGGACGAAATAGAGGCTTTACAAAAAAAGGAGACATGGACACTAGTATCACTACCCGAAGGAAAGACGACAGTAGGATGCAAGTGGATCTTCTCCATCAAATATAAGGCGGACGGATCAATTGAATGATACAAAGCGAGATTAGTCGCCAAAGGCTATACTCAGACATATGGAGTCGATTATCAAGAAACCTTCTCTCCGGTGGCCAAATTGAACACGATTAGGGTTCTACTATCTCTTGCCGCAAATCTTGACAGGCCATTACACCAGCTCGATGTAAAAAATGCTTTTCTTCACGGCGATCTCAAAGAAGAAATTTACATGAATATCCCTCCTGGATATATGCCCAATTCTGAAGCTAAGGTCGTGTGCAAATTACAGAAGGCCCTATATGGGTTAAAACAATCCCCTCGAGCATGGTTCGGGAGACTGAGTTTGGCGATGAAGAAATATGGCTTCCAACAGAGCAATTCTGATCACACTCTATTTCTGAAACGTCGACAAGGAAGAGTCACAGCACTAATTGTCTACGTTGACGATATGATTATTACAGGAGATGATCCAGATGAGATTACAAGGCTTCAAGAGCAGTTAGCATCAAAGTTCGAGATGAAGAATCTAGGGGGGCTCAAGTACTTCTTGGGAATTGAAGTAGCTAGATCTACTCGTGGGATATTCCTTTCTTAACGAAAATATGTTTTGGATCTGCTAGCTGAAGTCGGGCTATTAGATTGCAAGCCTGCTGACGTACCAATAATCCAGAATCACCAACTAGGAGAATATCCAGACCAAGTTCCAACAGACAAAGGTAGATATCAGAGATTGGTTGGAAAACTAATCTATCTGTCACACACGCGACCTGACATTGCCTATGCTGTAAGTATGGTTAGCCAATTCATGCATTGTCCGAGTGAAGACCATATGAATGCTGTAATGCAAATCCTCCGATACCTGAAGTCGTCTCCTGGAAAAGGGCTTTTATTTTCAAAGAATGATCACCTTAATGTTGAAGGCTATACAGATGCTGACTGGGCAGGAAGCATATCAGACAGGAAATCTACTTCAGGATACTTTACTTTTGTTGGAGGGAATCTAGTTACCTGGAGGAGTAAGAAGCAGAAGGTAGTAGCATTATCTAGTGCAGAAGCAGAATTTCGGGGAATGGCTAAAGGACTGTGTGAGCTTCTTTGGCTCAGAAGACTTTTATCAGAGATTGGGTTCACACCTAATTGTGAGATGAATCTATTTTGTGATAATAAGGCGGCGATTGCCATTTCACATAATCCAGTTCAGCATGATCGGACCAAGCATGTAGAAGTTGACCGGCATTTTATCAAGCAAAATCTCGAAGCAAAGATAATTTGTTTTCCATTTGTAAAGTCTGAAGATCAGCTAGCTGATATTCTGACAAAGGCTGTATGCAGTAGAAGTTTTTACAACTCACTTGGCAAGTTGGGCATGATAGACATATATGCACCAACTTGAGGGGGAGAGTTGGCGTGAGTTGTCCTCTTTAGGATTTGAGGAGCAGATTAAGGGATGAAAATCCCTCCATTATCGGGTCAAATACAGCTCAACAGAATCAACAATTTTAGCCAAGATTTCCCATTGTAATTATAGCCAGATTTGTATACCAAAAATAGGAATAGATTTTATTGTTATATATACTGTTTCCTTGTAATATCAAATAAATGAAATATACTTTGACTCTCTTATTTAGATTGACAAATCCCTCTTTATGCCACTCTTCCCACATGTGTGGGCTATCCTTCCAACTCTGTGAGCACTTCTTTCCACTTGTGAGGGCTTCCCCTTACCACTTGTGAGGGCTCTCTTGGGTCCTAGTGGTTGGGCGAAGATCGTTGCGGAAGTTTCGGATCTAGTGACATGAGTCCACTACAATGCAAGAGACTGATCCACGCGAATAATGAGGTTGTATGTTCGTCAAAAGGCTAAAGGGGATTTACTATAAGTTTCTCCCACTCAATCACTCTCTATTGTCTATAGGCTTAAGGATGGATGCCTGATGAATGAGCTAATGGGTGAATTGGATCTTAAGGACAAGTTTCTTTCTCTTATGATTTCCTTAATGATTGCTCAGAACTCTTTCTTAGGGCATATAATTAATCTAAAAGGAGGAAGAAGGTCAGGATTCTCATATCTGTATTTCTCTGCTTCGTCGCCATTTCTATATAGCCAAAGGAAAAATAGTCATTTGAGGATGGAGATAAAGAAATCTCTAATGGCCTTTTTCCGTTTCCTCGTCTAAGGAGAGGAAACAAAAGAAGTACTCAAGTGAGGGGTTTTTTCTTTTTCTTTTTCTTATTTTAGTGGCTGGCGTCATGTTTATTGACATGGTCATGGTTGGAAAACTCTCTGAGTTGACTCTTGAGTCTCCCGAGTTATCTCATTTTGACGAATGATCGAATAAAAAATGGGAGAGACTCAGCCGAGTCGTCTCATTTTAATAGTTTGTTTGCATTCCAAACAATTTAATAGACAAATCTAATTTTTAAATAATTAAAGTATTTTATTTAAGTAATTATGCATGAGGCATGGAGTTGTAATTTAAAAATGATGACAGTAATGTAATTTGAGACTTATATTTGATCTTTTATATTCGATACTGGGACTAACAAATTATATAATATGTAATATTTTTTTTTATTTTCCTTATTGTAGTACTTTTATTGCATATATAAATATATTTATTTGAATTGATTATTATAAATCATGAAGAAAATGTATTTTTATTTTATTTTATAAGTAATGGATTCATTTTCAATATTTTTTACATTATTTTTTATAAAAAAAAAAAAAAAAGCATGACTCTCTCGAGTTTCCGCATTAACTCTATTCGAGTCAATTTTTTTGCAGTGGACGAGTAGAGTCCGGGTCGCAGGTTTTTCAACCTTGGACATGGCAGTCAGCCCGAACCCACTAGTTAAGCATCTCCCACTCACATTGAATAGACTTCACTTTCGCGACATAGATCCACCATCACAAAAGTTAATTCGTACGAACGGGACCTAGGGAGTGTGACTAGATTGACTACACATCTCATGAGAGAATGCACGCTGAGCCACCATCTAACTAGCGAATCCTCCTCCCCATCATGTCATATGTCTACCCTAGACCCGCTTGGCCACACCAGATAAAATGTATCTCACACCCTTGAGCCACATCCAACCCAATCATATATGCTTATCCTGCTTATCGAGTAAAATAAATTTTCAACAAGCCATTTTCAAAAGGTCTCCTAAAATATACTATTTACATAATATAATTTTCAAATTGTTTTTTTGCAGAAAACCAAAAATCACTCAATATTGCTGCGGCGGATTAGAGGAGTAAGCATACAAATAACAATGAGGGTGATACCAAGAGATCTTCCTCACGCTCATACTTAGCTCAACATCATCTCAATTGTTTTCCTAGCACGACGGCTCGTACGTTCCCATATAATCGGGTCCATGGCCAATCCGTAGCTAAAGTAGCGAACACCAAGACTTATTCACCCAACGCAGAGGTCAATAGTTGAGGGTACATGATTTTTAGGATCCACAAAGGACACACCAATTCACGAGTCGCCTATAGGGCTGACAATCGTCGACGTCAAGGACTTGGGATATATCCTTTCACTCATTGGTACAGTCCATAAGAAAATACTTAGTGGATACGCGAATGAATCGCAATTGTGTCAATCGACATTGCGCAGGTTATTCACCACACTGGCTATTATACTCGGTTAAATCACAGGCAACTTGACTAGCCCAAGGGTATTTCTTGTTAATGATTCTTATGGGGATCTAATTCTTCATCTGCAAGTCCAACACCACCGTAGTGTTCGTGTAATCTGAAGTGGTAATCACAGAGGACTACACACCATCATTATCACCCAATGACAATGAAGATATGTATATCTTCCAAGTGTACCTCATCCCAACCATCACGAAGATGATCAAGACGGTCAATTCGTGCGATTAAGATGACCCCGCTTGTTGACACAGCGTATGTAATAAATGCATACACATAGTTTGTTTGCCAAAAGAAAATAGTATGATATGCAATGAACATGAACATAAAGAACAACAGAGGAGTATTTATTAGTATCACCATGAAAATGAAGATACACTCCCACTTACTAATGACATATTACATTAATCTCAATCCCATGTTGATGTTTCTTACGTGCAATGAAAAAAATCTCTCTAGGCAATGGCTTAGTCATTGGGCCAGCTACCATTTCTCGTGAAGGAATATAGGAAATGAAGATTTCTTTATCTTTTATTGTTTCGCGGACAAAATGATACTCCCTGGCGATATGCTTCGATTTCTAATGAAATTCTAGATTCTTTGCAAGGAATATAGCCGACGTATTGTCCACATTTGATGTGAAAGGATTTTTTGCACTCGGAACAATATCTAAGTTTAATAACAGTCGTCGAATACAAATAGCTCCTGTTGTAGCTGCAGAACTAGCAACATATTTGGATTTCAGAGTAGACTTTGCAACTGAGTTATATTTCTTACTGGAACATGAAAC
This sequence comes from Camphora micrantha, assembly GCA_003546025.1. NCBI lineage: Eukaryota > Viridiplantae > Streptophyta > Magnoliopsida > Laurales > Lauraceae > Camphora > Camphora micrantha. The sequence continues at coordinate 31,044,257 of QPKB01000007.1, read as the reverse complement.
TGCTCCCTCGCCCGGTAAGAAAATATATCCTAATATAGACTTAGAATCATCCAAATCATCTGAGAAAAAGATGTGTCAGTATCTGCCTACACTGTAAGATCGTCACCATGATAACAAAGCATAACATTCTTTGTGCCTTTTAAATATCGAATAATCTGTTTAAGCATTAGCATAGGGTATCTGATTCATTTAATGAACTGCATTATCAGTTTGAGGGCATTGTTCTTTACTAAGCTTGTAACTTTTATCTATCGGGGTATTGACTAGTTTGACATTTGACATGTGAAACTTATGCAATACATTTTCAATATATTGACTTTAGGAAAGCCAAGCATGTACCATTTACGATCATATATGATCTTAACTCCTAGGACAAAATCGGCCTTGCCTAAATCTTTTATCTCCAAAAACTCTGATACCATTGTTGGTCGGAGATCATTGTGGAAGCTTCAGATCTGAGTAACACAAGTCCGTTACAACGTAAAAGATAAATCCACGAAAAGGATGATGTTGCGTATTCGTCAAGAGGCCATATGAGATTTACTAGAAATCTATCCCACTCAATCACTTGCTATTGTCCATAGGCTTAAGGATGGATGCTTGATAAATGAGCTAATGGGTGGATTGGATCTTAAAGACAAGTTTCTTCCTCTTATGGTTTCATCAATGGTTTCTTAGAACTCGTTTCCAAGGCATATAATAATCTAAAAGGAGGAAGAATATAATAATTCTCAAATCTGTATTTCCTTGCTTCCTCACCATCTCTTTATACAGCCAAAGGAAAAATAACCTTTTGAAGATGAAGATAAAAAGATCTCTAATGACGTTTTTCTGTTTCCACATTGAAGGAGAGGAAACGGAAAGCGCATTCAAGTGAGGGGCATTTTTTTCTATTTTGCTTATTTTAAAAGTTGGGGCCATATTTGCGGACATGGCAGTGGGACCCAACCCACTGTTATAACACTAGCCCCCTTGGCTGTTGTCAAGAACAAAGAGGGAAAAAAATAATCACCTTATATCTTATGAGAACAGTGTAATCCCCACTAATTTGTCATGTCATTAGAAAATTTTCTTGATTCATCTCTCCTATTTGGCTATTATTCTAATATATCGATTTTTCATCCTCCATGGAATGCAAAGAATGGTTTCTATTAAGATGCTCACATTTAGGGCCTAATTTCTTAATTGCTAGTTAACTTAAGATTTATAGGAATTGCCTTCTAAAATAGTGGGCTCAGAGTGAAGGACCCAACTGAAGTTACTGAGATTTAATCTAGAAAGAGTGCATGGGAATGATCATTTATAATTTGAAGTGAGGATCTTTCATCCTCCACTAATGTTTCCCTACTCAAAAAATCCTATGAGCTTAAAGTTGTAGTCCAATTGTATGGGTCTTGAGCCAAATTCCACCATCAGCTTCATCTTGTGTTTAATCCTTACCAAAATGTAAAACAAAAGAGTTACAATCACTAAGAGGGTTTAAGTTTTGTTGGGCTCAATAAGTGTGAGACTGAAAATGAAAAATTTCACACGCAAATAACCAGACAATGGGCTCCAAAAAGTGTTTGGGACTGAGAATTTTGATGATTCAGAGCAGTGGTTTTTAAGAGGGTTTATGTTTCGCAGAAGTGCTCCTTTGAGAGAGAGAGAGAGACATGGAGAGAGGCAGGCTAAGAAGACAATGGAGGTAATCGATGACCAAGAGAGAAGAGGCCTCTGTATTTCTGCTTCCTTTTACGAGAGTTCAAGTAAGCCAAATTCAATACCCATTTCAAGCATCTGACTTCATATTTTCTCCTGCAATGTATTCCTGTATTTCTCATTGCTGCGTCTTCTTGAGAAGAAGCGCAGCTAGTAGAGATTTCACCAATTTCAGAACCCTCCTTTTATTTTCAACTGCTATTGGTGAAAACCCTCTTCCCCAAACTCATTTCATGGTCGATTACCTCGTAGAAAGATGTGGGTTTTCAAGAGAAAATGCTATTAATGCCTCCACATCCCTAACAAGACTAAAATCTCCCGAAAACCCAGACTCTGTAATTGGATTCCTCAAAAAGAGCGATTTTGAAGACACCCACATCAAAAAACTCATCTCCAGTTTTCCCCGTATCCTCGCTTCCAACGTCGAGAAGACCCTCAAACCCAAATTCATCTTCTTTCAAGAACTGGGTCTATCTGGTGCTTCCTTTGCAGACGTTGTTGCCAAATGCCCTGCCTTTCTCCATTGTAGCATGGACAATCATATCAGACCCAAAATTGATTTCCTTAGAACACTCCTTCAGAATGATGATGATGTGATTAGGGTTATCAAGAGAGGGCGCAGGCTGTGCCGTTGCAATCTCCATGAGATCATTATGCCCAACATTGAGATACTGCGTCGATATGGTGCTAGTGACAGCCAGATCTCGAGCTGTCTGGTGCTACACACTCAAATGTTCGCCCTTAATCCTGATTTTCTTGAAGACGTGGCTGGCCGGGTTGAGAAACTTGGATTCAAGCGCGGGTCTCCAATGTTCTTTTGTGCCACTTATGTATTGAGCTCATTGAGTAAAGCTACAATAGAAGCTAAGGTCAAGATGTTAAAGAGCTTTGGTTGGTTGGAAGAAGATGTTTTCTCCGCCTTACTAAAGGCTCCCTTGTTCTTGGCTGTGTCGGAGAGGAAGTTCCGGGCTTTGATGCGCTTCTTCTTGGATGAGCTTGGGTGTGAGCCTTCTGAGCTTCGGTCGCGCCCCGTGTTATTTATGTTCAGCTTGGAGAAGAGGTTGCTACCTCGACATGAAGTTTTGAAGTTCTTGAAGTCTAAAGGATTACTAGAAGAAGGTGTTAACTTCCTCTCAGTAGCACAGATGTCGGAGAGCTTGTTCTTGAAGAAATTTGTACTTAGGTATTTGGATGATGTTCCTGATCTCAAAGAAACTTACAAAGGCTGTATGAAAATCGAGAAGTCCAGATGAGAAATAATGGGGAAAAGCAACAAATGTGTTTGTTTATTTATTCACATTTTGATCGGAGCAGGTGATGTTTGAAATGTAAGGACATCACATTATTTCTTTTTGTGATCAAATTACAAAAATTGTTTTCCGAGGGGTCTCCCTTATTCCTTTGTTTCATCTTTTGGATTAAGAGAAGTTTGATGAGGAAATGACACTATGGATTGGGCATGTAAGAAAACCATTGGTCATAACAGCAAGTGGGCATTTTATAAGTTGTTTCTTCTCCATACAGTTTTGTTAAAAAAAAAAAAAATGTTGCATTTAAGTTGCTCTAAATTTGCTTGATACTTGTTTACCATTTTGCTGCATTAGTTGATTTTCTGTGGCAGAATATTAATTTTTTGAAGAGGAGTTCATCAACTGTATGTATTTCAGTTTGGCTCTTCAATTAGATGGGTTTGGTGCATGAGAAATCCATCTTGATCCATTTTACTGATGGTCGATCTTGTTGGCGCAACAATAATGGTTCAAAAATCAGGACCTGGACAGGCCTCATTCAGTCACTAGGTCTGATGGACTCTGACACATTGGGTCTACACGTGAGTGAAAAGTGATGTATAATTTATCTTTTATATACAGACTATGTAGTTATGTTTGAAAATAGTTAATAATCATTTACTTCTTTATAGAATGTGTAAATAGATTGGTCCTCTTCATCTTCTTCTATAACTAGTTGGATTAGCAGCAAATTAAGTCAGAAAAGGCATGGTTCACCTGAATCCATGTCAACAAAAGCAAATTTCTCTTCTCTAGTGAACAGAACAGAAGTGGTTTTCATGGTCCAGTCACCCATTATGTGACTGAGTCATGTTGACATAGGGAAGTTTGTCGTCAATCAACTCCATAGTCGAATTATGTTAGTGATTCTTGTATGCGAGGTACAGCTAATTGAATACAGAATGGCATATGCTACTTTGGCAGATGGAGATTGGCACACCGAGTACCCAAACAAGAAGGCAAACTGGAGTTCTTGTAAGATATGAAAGTCTTTGCTGGTTAAATGAGATCAGTTTCCCACACCATTTTTTTTTTTACATGCCTTTTTTTTTTAGATTATTTATTGGATGAAGAGGAGAAAGCAAGGGGTTCAGATTACAAAAGGGCAAGAAAGAGATGCTTTTTTCTGAGACTTTTTAATTGTACAAGAGTGGAGAAAGTGGAGAAACTCATGCCCACCCCTGCAGAGGAGAAAGCAGTTTAATAAGTAAAGGTTAGTATTTTGTATAATTTATTAAAGTATAAGCTTTTTGCTCGTTTGTTTCTTATTGGGTCAAGACTGATGATGGGATTTTCTAATTAGTAATTAGATTTTTTGTTTGATTTTCTTTCTTTTCTTTTTTATTTTTAATCTCTTTGCTTCATATTTATTGTGTATCATTTTGGATGTGAAATATCCTGCATTAAGGACTTTGGAAATTGATCTTTGGTCTCGGGCGGCTGAAGTTACCATGTAGGGTATTCTGTGAGCAGTGCTTCTCCCACTGCATTTTTTTCTGAAATGGTTTTTGATGGAGAGACTGTGACAATGCAGAAAAACACAAAAGAAAAATAAAAAAAAAAGAGAAATTCTTTTTTTTCTTTTGTTGAATTTTCTTTAGATATTATTTTCATCTGCTTCCTTTTCTTTCTTTTTTTTTTTTTTTTTTACCTCTTATTGAAGTATGTATTTTTCTGCAATTTGAATTTCAGAAATAGACTTTCTTTTGGTCAGTGGTTGGAATATGTATCCTTTCTTTTCTGCAATTTGGTCTATATTCTACATTCATGTTTACTAAAAAGTGGTTTTTTTGGCGTTAGTAATTTGAAAAGATAGGGCAAAGTACAAAAAGATTAAAGAGGTTGGAGTTTCTTTTCTTAAATAATGAATGTCCTGTGGGAACTCGGGAACATCCAAACGGCATAATGCCAAATAGGCCCTAAGCAACTAGATAACCTGTGTTGGTATTTCTTGTAGAACATTTTGACTTGTGAGGTTATAGGTTTTCAAATCTCCTTTCATTTAGCTGTGTGCATTTTCTTCTTCTCTTACCAGTCGTACACCACCAAAATGGTCTAAAAAATTATCAATTATTTCGGTAGTTTTGTCATGAAGTTGTGATACTAACATGTTGTAAACTGGGAACAGTCAAAGCCATCTATCTAATTATAAGGGTACCCCTTCCCACTTGAGAAAGTAACAAGAGTTGTCATGAGTTAATCTTTCATTTAATTTTCTTAACCAAGGAATGAAAGCTAATATGTGTTTTCTCCTACTCATCGTCAGCGGATTCCCTTTATATTTCTTATTTTTATCCATGAATCTCATACCTAGAATTGTAACTTTGGATTTGTCTTTTTCACAAGCACTATTGCTGAAGTAAGTGGCAGATTTGTTGTTCCAAGTTGTCCGGAGGCTTCACAACCGTCTTCAAGTAAATCTTTAATTTCTCTTGCTTCTCTGATAGGGAAGATTTGTAGAAGATAAAACTATCATCTGCAAAGAATAAATGAGAAATGCATGGGCCATCGTTCGCTACCTTAACTTCACTAATAATAATACCCTTTAGCCTTGGATATAATAAGAATACAGGAAAGGACTTCTGCACTTAAGATAAACAAACACATGGATAGATGGCCCCCTTGTCTAAAGAGCCATGAAATGTACAATGAGAAGATTTGCTGGTGTTTGGATGCATGCGAAAAATATTCTCAGATTTTATTATCACAAAAAAATATATTGTTATATTATAAAATAGTGGATTTTACCAAAAAAACACATTAGATGGACCTTTGACCAAAACTGTCGCTTTAGTTTTCCTCGTACCAAATAGGTCTTCCCAACAAAAGATACTTTTTTTATACTTATTTTTTGAGGATCGATATCAACCCTCCTCTAAACATGTGAGGGTCAATATCGACCCTCCTCAAGCCAAAGAAATCAGTTTCTGTCATCTTCTTCCTTCTGTCTTCACCAGACCCAACCCAATGGGGAAGACCAAGTGAAGAGAAAAGGCCAAATTGGTTTGGAGGATAATATGAGGGCCTAAGGAAGAAGAAGAGATCTGTAAATGGACAATTGGTGGAAAGAAGAGGAGGAAGATGATGACCATATATGGCCTAGAGATCGATATTTTTCCTGGCCTTTTCCTTTTTATTATGCTATCAGCACCTTTGAAGAATGTGATTGACTGGTCATCTAGACCTCCAAATGTATGGGGTGGGCAAGCTTGCTGCAGGAGGAGGTTTTGGTGATGGCAGATCACATTACCATCTTCGACAAATTGGAGTCTTGGTTGATCTTCATTTCATGAATTCCAACCTCCATAGAAATTTGACAGTGATGGCAACCTCATCCATAACGAGTCTAATGAAAAACTAGAACGAGATCTCTTATCATTGCAGGCATTTACTCACAAGCTCCAGGGTAAATCTCGAAATTACGGAGATTGGATCGAGCATTGTTGATTCTGGGGTATGCTCAAATTGACACAGTTATGAAGGTATACTTACCAGGCCTGATTCTGGGTATATGGATATGGCAGATTCATTTCATGGTGTCTCTAAAGCGAAACAAACACCTCCCATGGTTCTCCTTCCAGTATTATTCTTCCCTGTTGGATTCCCCATTGAATTGGGTTTGCGGAAGAGAATAAGAAGGAAGAAGATGACAGAAAACTGTTTTTTCCGCCTGCGACTATTTAAGGAAACCCCCACGGAAAGTGGATATCGACCCTCGGAAAAATAGCTGAAGAGAAAAAATAGATTTTTTGTGGCAGGAATACCAGTCTAGAGTGCATCTATTGTATTTTTTTGGTAAAATCCTCTATATATAAAATATTGTGCGTACTATAATGTTTGGCAATTTCTATAAATTCTAACATGTCCTTACCTGATGTGTGTGGCAGTTTATAAGGATCTTACTATGACGAAAATGTTAAATGGAGTGATAGGTTCAAATGATTGATCTACTACGAGACCTGTTAAATCACATGAAAGTCATTAAATAGCGGTACTTAAAATGATATTCATTTGATGCAATCCAATGATAATCTACTAGGACCATCTAATGTTTTTAATTGTTGTACTAATCTTTTAAATTTTGAGATCTCAATGAACACACCAAATGATTCTTACTGTGGTGGAATCAATCTAATATTTGCGATAGTGATTAGGATTCATCTTGATTTTAGCACTCACACTGGGACCCATCTAATATTTGAATTCAATGGATCATTAATGTTAAGAATTATGGAATATTCTAATTAATGTTGTTGAATTGAGGTGAGGCCTGCGAATTGTTAGTGACCATAGTGTAACACATCTAGAGTAGACATTGTTGAGGGCTCCATTTGAGACAAAAATCATTGTAGCACCCATTTGACGTTAGCAATTACAGTAACTAACAAAATCAGGGCAATCAATAAGCAAGTCATTTGGTACGTTGTGTGACTTAATCAAATGTTGATTCTGACCCATTTAGTGATGGAAAATTGGTGATTTTGGTTACAAAATATAAAGTTGGTAATAAAAATTTGACTTGCCTAATGTAACAATAGTAGGACCCATCTAATATGAGTAACCAACATGGGGCCCATCTGGTCTTAGTAACTAGGGCAGGGATCACCAAATGTTGGTAATAATGATTGGACCGAGTTATATTTGTAATATAATGTTAGGAGTCATAATGAGACCCACTTCTCTTCTACAATAAGAAACCATTGACGTTAGAAATCATAGTGGGACCACAATGATATATAGCTACTTATAGAGATAGTGTGCTTGCTTTTCACCCATGCTTTCACAGATTTTTTTGTACAAGTTTACTTTTTACATCATATCCTTTAATAATCTAATATAAAAGTCTTCATAAGAAATAGAAATATTTTGTAATGCATACTAGCTAATGTTTAGGTAAGTAAATTATATTCTAAACTAAGTATAACTTTTAAAGATATATATATATATATATATATATTTATATATATATATCTTGTAACCACCCTTTTTAAGTAGGATGGTGTGGATTAAGGAGAAGCCAAAGTTTTTTTTTTTTTTTTTTTGTTTTCTTTTTTAGGCCCGTCCAACTTTAAGGTATAAGAATATCTCCATCAATTAAGCGGAGATTAAATGGGCAGAAAAATAATGCAACATTGCAATGTAATATGGCATAGCAACCTTCTTTAAATGTATGGTGGGGCCGACCTTTTCGAAATTCACTCCATTTACCAGCTCTAACACCCATTGTATTCATTGTAACTAAGCTCTCAAAGTTAATTTCAATAGGCCAGCCATCAAATTGACCACACATGAGGAATTCCCTATTTCTATTAAGAAACAAGAAAATAGAGCAAGTTCATCCCCTGTTCTAAATATAGTTAATCCACCGGTGGCTATCTTACCGATTTGAGTAATAACTTATATCTTGATCACTACATAGGGTGTTGCATGCAATCATCTTAGATTTTGAAAAGGCCGGCCCCATCATACATTAAAGAAGGACATTGCACCACTGATTCATTGTAGTTCTACCCAAATTATATCCATTGGACATTTGCAAAAGATCCCATGAAAGTTAGTCATTATAAGAACTACTATTTCACTTAGACCTTGTATTTTGAACAACGACCTATAGACTAAGGGGTTAGTTACTCGGTCGGCAATTCCAGATGTCACTCGGCTGCTTAGAATTTGATCCATGTGTATGCCACTCTTCGCACATATGTGGGCTATCCTTCCCACTTTGTGAGCTCTTCTACCCACTTGTGGGGCTTCCTCTTACCACTTGTGAGGGCTCTCTTGGGTCCTAGCTGTCGGACGAAGATTGTTGCGAAAGTTTAGATTCGAGTGACACGAGTCCGCTACAACGCAAGAGACTGATCCACGTGAATGATGAGGTTGTGTATTCTTCGAAAGGCTAAAGGCGGTTTACTAGAAGTTTCTCCCACTCAATCACTCTATAACGTCCACAGGCTTAAGGATGGATGCCTGATGAATGAGCAAATGGGTGGATTGGATCTTAAGGATAAGTTTCTTCCACTTATGATTTCCTCAATGGTGTCTCAAAACTCTTTCTCAAGGCATATAATTAATCTAAAAAGATGAAGAAGGTGAGGATTCTCATATCTGTATTTCTCTGCTTCGTCACCATTTCTTTATATAGCCAAAGGAAAAATAGTCATTTGAAGATGGAGATAAAGATATCTCTAATGGCCTTTTTTCTGTTTCCTCATCGAAGGAGAGGAAACAAAAGAAGTATTCAAGTGAGGGGGCATTTTTTTCTTTTTTTATTTTAGTGGTCGAGGTCATGTCTACTGACATGGCCATGGTTGGAAAACTCTCTGAGTTGACTCTTGACTCTCCCGAATTGTCACATTTTGACAAATGGCCGAGTCAAAAATGGGGGATACTCTGCCGATTCATCTCATTTTAATAGGTTGTTTGCATTCCAAACCATTTAATAGGGAAATCTAATTTTAAAACAATTAAAGTATATTTATAAGTAATTATGCATGAGTTTTGGAGTCGATAATTTAAAAATGATGATTGTAATGTAATTTGAAACTTATATTTCATCTTTTATATCCGATACTTGGACTAACAAATTATATAATATGCAATATTTTTTTATTTACCTTATTCTAGTACTTTTCTAATAAATAATCTAAATAAATGGATTTTTTATTTTATAAGTAATTGATTCATTTTTAAGTATTTATGAGATTATTTAAAAATAAAATAAAAGAGCATGACTCTCTCGAGTCTCCGCGTTAACTCTATTCGAGTCCTTTTTTTTTTTTTTTTTTTTTTGTTTTTTTTTGTATTGGACGAGTCTAGTTTGGGTCGCGAGTTTTCCAACCTTGGACATGGCAGTCGGGCCCAACCCAGTAGTTAAACATCTCCCACTCGCACCGAACAGACTATACTTTCAAGGCATAGATCCACCAATATCACAAAAGCTCATTCATACAAACGGGGCCTAGGGAGTGGGACTAGTTTGAGTACACATCTCATGCGAGAATGTACGCTAAGCCACCATTCAACTAGCGCAATCTTCCTCTCCATCACGTCATATGTCTATCCTCGACCCGCTTGGCCACACCAGATAGAATGCATCTCATACTCTTGAGCCACATCCAACCCAATCATATATGCTTATCCCGCTTATATTCGAGTAAACTAAATTTTCAACAAGCCATTTTCAAAAGGTCTCCTAAAATATACTATTTACATAATATAATTTTCAAATTTTCTTTGTAAAAAATCAAAAAATCACTCGATATTGCCACGGCGGATAAGAGGGGCAAGCATACAATTAACAATGAGTGTGATACCAAGAGATCTTCCTCACGCTCATACGAAGCTCAATATCATCTCAATTGTTTTCCTAGCACGGCGGCTCGAATGTCCCCATATAATCGGGTCCATGGCCAATCCGCAGCTGAAGTAGCGAACATCGAGACTTATTCACCCAACGCAGAGGTGAATAGTTGAGGGTACATGATTTCTAGGATCCACAGAGGACACACCAATTCACGAGTCGCCCATAGGTCTGACAATCACCCAATGTCAAGGACTTGGGGTATATCCTTTCACTCATAGGTACAGTCCATAAGAAAATACTTAAGGATAAAACCATGTGCCTCAGTGGATACGCGAATGAATAGCAATTGCGTCAATCGACATTGCGCAGGTTTTTCACCACATTGGCTATTAAACCCGGTTAAATCACAGGCAACTTGACCAGCCCAAGGGTATTTCTTGTTAATGATCCTTAGGGGGATCTAATTCTTCATCCGCAAGTCCAACACCACCGTAGTGTTCGTGTGATCTAAAGTGTTTATCATAGAGGACTACACACCACCATTATCACCCAATGACAATGAAGATATGTATATCTCCCAAGTGTAACTCAACCCAACCATCACAAAGATGATCGAGACGGTCAGTTTGTGCAATTAAGATGACCCCGCCTGTTGACACCGCGTATGTTATAAATGCATACACATAGTTTGTTTGCCAAAAGAAAATAATATGATATGCAATGAACATGAACATAAAGAACAACAGAGTAATATTTATTAGTATCACCATGAAAATGAAGATACACTCCCACTTACTATTAACATATTACATGAATCTCAATCCCATGTTGATGTTTCTTACGTGCAATAAAAAAAATTACTCTAGGCAATGGTTTAGTCATTGGGCTAGCTACCATGTTAGGCCCCATCCCGAGTTAATTGAGATTAACTCTAATTGATTGGAAATTAAGCTAAATAAATATGTTTAATTAAGCTAATGATGGTTTACGACCAAATGGAATTGAATTAGCCTAAAATGAATGACTTATGTTTAACGAAATGGTAATAAAGAAGATCGAATGAATTGAATGGAATTTAGACTCAAAGAAGAAAACCAAGGACTTTTTCGTAAATACGAATTTTCGCGTATTTTGTCCAATACGAAAACTCTTGACACCAACACGTGTATCTTGACGAATACGTTAACTTCAATGAAAAACTCGAAGTTGTTCGACGAGAATTGGAACAAATGACGACTCGAATTGTAAGTGAGATAGGAGATGGAGGGCCTAGTTGTAAAAGACCCCCTTATAAGGGATAAGATGAGCTTCAATGAGCTCATTTACTCATTTCCACCTCAAAAGCAAACCTAGACTCTTTTCTTCTTCTCCCTTCCATTTTCTCTCCATCAAGCATCAAGATTGGAGGGTTTTCATGTGGTTCTGAAGAGGACTCAATCCACTTCATCTTCTGTATCTTCTTCTTGAGTTTTCTTGGAGATAAAGCTTGAGAAAAAGTTCAAATTTCTCTCCACAGGGATTACAAGGAAGTGTTTGAATCCTTTATAGGATTTTCAAGTTCTATAGAACGCATAAGGATGGTTTCTAGCTCATATAACTCATAGGAGTTGTATCTTGCATGTTTTCATAAAATAGGCTTGAAAAGGGGGATTCAAGTTGAGAATTTTCCATCTCAATCAAGCTAAACAAGGGGATTTTTTAAATTAATCCTCGAACAAAGGCAAGTATATGCACCTTCTATGATTTGGTTTGTTATTGAAGTGATTTGAACTCAGGGAGTTTAGATTCAGAGTTTTCACTTTAGAAAATCTTAACTTCTGGGTGTAGTTCGGCTAGCGGAGCAGCTGACCGCTAGCTAACCGAACTCATCTGAGTGATTTTCTTAGGAAATGTCAACCTCTGGAAAGCTGACCATGAGCTGACTGCCAAACTTCGGTTAGCCAAATTTGTGAATTCCAAGCTGACCGAGATTAAGTCAGTAATTCCCATCAGAAGATAAGCTTTTGGAAAACTAACCGCTACGTAGCCGAATTGGATTCGGCTAGCCGAGTTCGAAAATGCGGCTAGCCGAGTAGGTAACCGCCAAGGTGACCGCATTAAGAAAAATGCATCAGAAATTGCAGTGCTCTAGAAAGCTGACCGAATGTAATTCGATTAACCGCCTTCCAAAATGCGGTTAACTGCCAAGTAACAGCCAAGGTGACCGAACTTGAGAAAAATTCATATTGAAGTCTGATTTTTCTGAAATGAAAGCCTAATCACTAAGGCTAGTGTTAATGATATCTAAACCTTCATAGGTGTTAGCTAAGGTTATCTTAATGTATAAATTCAATTAAAGTGATGTTATCGACAATAACACGTAAATTGATAAAGAACGTTTCACTCAATTGGTTGGTTTAGATAATTGACTAGAATTAGATTTGACTTGAATAGAAGTACTGGTTCAATTTGGTATATGAGTCTGGCACTACGTAGTAGTTTCTTAAGCTCATTATTGAGCTGAAATGAATACTAAATGAATTACTGAATAATGAATAAGTTACCAATGTAACAATAAATTAATGAACGATCCTACTGCAGTAGATAGATGGGGTGTTCCGGAGCTCCGTGGTGATGCCGGTGATATCTAATCAAGACACTAGAAGATCCCACACAGTATAGACTGAAAAGTCACTGAATTGATAAGTCATGTAATGAAGCCATTTATTGAATGAAAAGCCACATATTATGGACTGAAAAGTCCCATTTGATAAGCCACCTAATATGTACTCAATGAAATCAATGAATTAAATGTAAACAATGAATGAACGAATATGAACTGACTAACTGCTTCGTTAGGAAGAACTGAATGACTACTTCCTCTTTGGAATAGCTTAATTGAATCAAAACGAATGCTATTGTAGTTGCCAATCTAGTAATTGATGTTACTTGATGTAATTGACTCACATGCATAGGTATTTTTATTAAACTGAATTGTCTACAATTGATAACTACTATAGAATTAGTTAATTGTCAAATTGAACAGATTATTATGAAAGATAACATGTACTATCATACATCTGTGGATACATTGTTGAACCGTCGTGTTCACGATGTTATTGATGGCATTACAGGCCCAGTTGCCCGTGCCGGTCATGCAGAGCCCGTGCCGCCAGAGGAGGAGGCCAATCCGATTCCTCCAAGAGGATTGTTCGAATGAACATGAGTCGGAGTGCCAAAGAATGAACAATTTGGAAATGTTTGATAATTACTTTTGTATATTCATTTTGAATAGTAGATAGATATAGATGTCACTTGCATTGTGTTTGAATATGAAGTGGTTGACTTGGATAAGAAATGAAATGTGTGTATTGAACTTTACTTATAATGTAAAGTGCTTGTATATATTCCGCAATCGTCAATGTATATATATTTCCGCAAAAATGTACATTTGACAGGAACATATGACTGATCCCTCGTGGATTTTGTCTTAATTTCGGTTAATTCGGAGTTTACAGGAATAAATATGATGGACTCGCGCCCCGAGATTAACCCTGATTAATCCGATCTCATGCTCGGGTCGTGACATACCATTTTTCGTGAAGGAATATAGGAAATGACGATTTCTTTATCTTTTATTGTTTCGTGGACAAAATGATACTCCTTGCCTATGCTTTGATTTCTAATGAAATTCAAGATTCTTTGCAAGGAATATAGCCGTTGTAATGTCCACATTTGATGTAAAAGGGTTTTTTGCACTCGGAACAATGTCTAAGTTTAATAACAGTTTTAGAATACAGATAGCTCCTGTTGTAGTTGCAGAACTAGCAACATATTCAAATTTCATAGTAGACTTTGCAACCAAGTTCTATTTCTTACTGGAACATGAAACAGCTCCCCCGCAGTAAGAAAATATATCCAGATATAGGCTTTGAATCATCCAGATCATATGAGAAAAATGTGTCAATATCTGCCTACACTGTAAGATCGTCGCCTTGATAACAAAGCGTAACATTCTTTGTGCCTTTGACATATCTGATAATCCGTTTAAGCATTAGCATAGTGTATCCGATTCATTTAATGAACTTCATCATCAGTTTGAGGGCATTGTTCTTTACTAAGCTTGTAACTTTTATCAATCGAGGTATTGACTGGTTTGACATTTGACATGTGAAACTTATGCAATACATTTTCAATATATTGACTTTAGGAAAGCCAAGCATGTGCCTTTTACAATCATGTATGATCTTAACTTGTAGGACAAAATCGGCATCACCTAAATCTTTCATCTCAAAAAACTCTAATACCATTGTTGGTTGGAGATCGTTGTGGAAGCTTTAGATCTGAGCAACACGAGTTCGTTACAATGTAAGAGATCCGCGAGAAGGATGATGATGTGTATTCGCCAAGAGGCCATATGAGAATTACTAGAAATCTATCCCACTCAAAAACTTCCTATTGTCCACAGGCTTAAGGATGGAAGCCTGGTGAATGAGCTAATGGTTGGATTGGATCTTCAAGGCAAGTTTCTTCCTCTTATGGTTTCTTCAATAGTTTCTCAGAACTCTTTTTAAAGGCATATAATAATCTAAAAGGAGGAAGAATGTAAGGATTCTCAAATCTGTATTTCCATGCTTCCTCACCATCTCTTTATACAGCCAAAGGAAAAATAACTTTTTAAGGATGAAGATAAAGAGATCTCTAATGACGTTTTACCGTTTCCTCACTGAAGGAGAGGAAACGGAAAGAGTATTCATGTGAGGGGCATTTTTTTCTTTTTTGCTTATTTTAAAAGTTGGGGCCATATTTGCTGACATGGCAGTGCCCAACCCACAACCCACTTTTCTAACACTAGCCTCCTAAGCTGTTGTCAAGAAAAAAGAGGGAAAAAAATAATGACCTATAAAGCTATTTTTGGTAGCAATATAATCACGTTGTAAAATTTTGATGATTCATCTCTCCTATTTGGCAAATATTTTGATATATCGATTTTTTTCTTCCTCCATGGAAGGCAGTGAATGGTTTCTATTAAGATGCTCACATTTAGGGCCTAATTTCTTAATTGCTAGTTAACTTAAGATTTATGGGAATTGCCTTCTAAAATAGTGGGGTCAGGGTGAACACCCAACTGAAGTTACTGAGATTTAATCTAGAAAGGGTGCATGGGAATGATCATTTATAATTTGAAGTGAGGATCTTTCATCCTCCACCAATGTTTCCCTACTCAAAAATCCTAGAAACTTAGACCCCGTTTGGCATGTCTATTTGAGCCTCTATTTTTCTAAAATGTCTAGAACGGACAGAGGTTCCAAAATTTAAACTGTTTGGTACATAATTCTCTCCTCTGCCTGCTGTAGAAATTTAAAGCCAAATCCTCTAAAAATCAAATGCTCCCATATCCAGCAGATGTGAAATAGACGTTTTGCCTCTTCCAAATATAGAGGCGGAGATATTTTCAATGACAAAATCACCCTCAGACGGTGTTTTATTAGCACCGTCTGTCCTTTGAACAAAACCTCAAGGCCCGTTGTTTCACCTCAAACCCACCCTCATTTCGTTTGGAGAGCTCTGCAAGGGGAAAAGAAAGAAGAAAGAAAAACTTCAGAGGAGGTATGCTTCTTCTTTCTCTTTCTTATGCTTCTTCTTTATCTCTTTCTTTCTCTTTATATGCTTCTTCTTTATCTCTTTTGTTCTATTTTTTTTTTTTTTATTTCAATGATTCTGTGATGGGTTTCCCTCAACGTTGGAAGGAATGGTTCTAGGGCTTGGATTTTCTACAAGTGTTTTTTCTTTTTTGTGGGTTTTGGACTGTGGTGTGCTAATGACTGGGGTATCCAGCCGTCATTACAAGATCGACACCCATGCCCGATTTTAAATAAAACCCGAAACCTGGACCTGCAGCTACTTGGGTAGTTTTGCTATATACATACATGTGCATAATATAATCAGGTCCATGGCTAGTCAGTGCAACAAAACACCAAAATGATTCTGATTCGCCCTCCATTACAAATAATATAGGAGACAAAAGATCACTCATACCCTGAAATCAAAGAAAACCAAAGGTATTTCACAGTTTAAAAACAAAGAACCATAATGACAAGCAATTGCCTGAATGTAACAGAACAATTAAATATGATAAGTTCAAGAAGAGATAAGAGAGGTAGACGGATGAGAGACTAATTCAAGGGGCCAAGTGATGGCTGGTCTGGGTCCCATACATATATCGAATCTCCAACTTCCATTGCTTTTCACTTCTTTGAAAAAACAATGAAGATGGGTTTGTACCAAGATTAAAAAGTGGACTTGGGGCCAACTCAGCCCCTCGATTATTTGATTGGGATTGCAGAAAAAAAAAAAGGCTGGTGAAGTAAAAATGAAGATTGGGGTCAAATATTGGACTCATACCCAGGTTTTCATTTTTGAGTCCTTTGGGTATTCAAGCAAGGAAGATGGAGATAATGTTTTCATTTGTCTTTGTTTTTGCTTTTTCCAGTGGAATGTACATCTTGATTTCTCTGTTTAATTGCTTTTGCACATAAGGCACTGAATAGATCACTTGAATGATGTGGCTATTGGGTAGAGACTACTGATGGTTGCTTTCCCAGATGAATAGTTTGGATAGATCATAGTTTGGAATTCTTTGTAGAATGTCCACCCAAAATCAGAAATGCAATCTGATATTTTTAGGGGTGTTCATTTTCTCATGGTCTACATTTGATAAAAGGGGTTAAGTGAAGGGTCACTGGTAACTATAAGGAAGTAACCATTAAATTTTCTACCTTTATAAAAAGTAGTTTATCATCCTGTTTGTTTCAATGTGTTTTTGGTTTGGCTCTGAAAGGCATAGATACATGTATTTGTTTGATGGGTGTTACTACTTGGTGCTCCATTATTGACTTTCTTATCCATTATTAACCTTCTCAAAATATTTTACTTTTTAGTTTATTTTCTAT